>CAUJRU010003185.1:0-54622 GCA_963277665.1 Viscum album
GGTGAAACAAAATAGAGAAATAAAAAAGTGGTAAATTGAAAATATAATAAGATATGAATTTGTGAATATAAATAGAGAATGAGACAAAATAAAGTTTGATATCTTGAATGTACATGAGACCGCAATACAACTAATACCAAAGGGAAACTTATCACACTGAAGAATGAAATGAGAAAAAAAGGATTCTACAAAGGTTGGAAAAACATTTTTTGTATCTATGAATTAGAAGAGCCCAGTGAGAACAATAAAGATTGATTCTATTAATGGATGATGATTGAAGAATATAATTATGTAAATGTTTAAATTAAATATTATTATAATACAATTTAGTTCATATGTTCTATAAAAATGTAGATTTATTCATATAGATTGATTATTTTGCAATCTATTAGTTTTGAATATAATGAATGAGAATGAATAAATAATATAATAAGATGCATTCTTATTTATATGAATGTATTAGATGAATATGTTTAAGAGCCTTTGTGGAGTTCATATAGGATAAGTAGAGGCAGAATTATGATAATGTATTTAAGTTTTCAACAAGTTGGAGACTCTATTGTTGTTAAAATGTACTATTTTGTGCCATTTTCAATATGTATCATAATGTTGTAGAAAGATGTTGTAAAATTATGTGACTTAATATAGTTCTAAGATAATCCAAGATTATATGTTTATAAGAATGTCTCTAAACAACACATTCAAATTAAAAAAACTATAATAGTGGAAAATATATGGTTCATGAATTCCTAAACATAGTAAGGTTTATATGTTAATGTGTAATTATTATTATAAAGATATCATGTACCCTTATATACTATTCTCTTTTAATGCATGTGGTATTTTTGTGTTGGTTGAGAAAACATATCCACATTTATTTGATCAAACAATTGTGGTCTAATGTATAAATGGGCATATAAGAACTTTTGAATAAATTAATTTTGATATAATTATTACAAAACATGATTCACACTCTACTATAAAGTTTCTATATAAAAACTATTGTCTATATGAATGGAATTGGAGAATGGTTCCCCTATAATTGGATATATAATTTTCCCCTTATAATATATTTTTGAAATATATTACATGTTTATTAAGGGATTTTCCAATATTCATTAAATGGAGAACTCTTTATCCAACCATGTTTAATATGACGTTAAGGTCATGGGAAATACATTTAGGAACAAAAAATATAAACTAATAAGTAGAGAAGAAATTATAAGGATAATATGAGTTTCGCACTACATGAATGTACTTAGAGTGGTTATATATCAATTAAATTTGTTGAGAATGATTATCATGAAGGATAATGTTTATTCTAGGATGAATATATATATAATGGGTCAGTTACTGTATTATATTCATAAATTTGATTTTATACTTATTAAAATTATAAAATATATACTTGAATATATTGATTGGATACAAAATGATAAATCACATATGGGGTTATAATCAAAAGTAAGCAAGATTCCCTATCTAAAAAGGTAATAAGTTGTGACACTCTCAAAATTTATTTACTGAATAAAAAAAATCGCATTAAATGAATTATTATCTCTAAATTATGTATAAATGGAGATGATATTTTTTGAGGAGGCTATACGTGTAATGGTGATCTATTCATTGTAAAATATACATAGGATCTCCTTCATTATTAAGGAAACTCAACTAGATATTAATGTAAAAAAGAATAAATGATACATATAATTATATATTACTATCATGTTATTTTTATAAGTTTCATATTACAAATATGGGGAATAATTGTTAAGAAACTATAAAATTAATTAAATTCGTAAATTACTCTCTTAATATGTCATCCTCTTTGTTTGAAGTAAAATTATGAAATCATAAATATTCACATATTGATTCTTGAAATACAATTAAAAAAATAAAATCATATTCGACCCATAATTTTGAAAATAGGATTACACAAATAATTCTCAAAATAGGATCCATAAGATGTTAATATAATCAAAATATTTATCGACTATAAGTATGTGGAAAATGGAAACCGAATTTCTAAATAAATCAATTTTTTCAAATGTTGTTTTGTTAGGAATTGATATAATAAATTAAATATATAAAAATTTAAGGGTATGAAAAAATTAATACTTGAATTCAATATAGGGATAATAAAATATTGAATGAAAAACATTGATTTCCAAATAATGTATAAATTCTTGCATCCTAAAAACACTAAATTGTTTAAAAGGTAGTAGTTTAAATTGCATCTTAGGCACACCTCCACTTAAGCTAGAGTATGTATCCTAGGATAGATGTTGGAAGGTGGTGATGTGGGGAGACTATAACCAAATATTATATTAAATAAATATTATAAATAAAGTAAAAAATACACATCATGTTGAATAAGAAATGCAACAACAACAAGGAGAGTTCTTAAAAGTAATAAAAATCAATAATGTAGTAATAAATGTACAATATATTAAGGATTCTAGGATTTTATTCAACAAAAACTTGTGATGTGTATATTATAACCCAAATATAAGAATAAAAAACATTTACAAATCCCATAAAATTCTAGAGTCTTGGATTGGTCCCAACTCACATGCTCTACCCTGGCCACACAACCCATCAATCATCAATAATTTCCCAAACAAAACCCAACAACCAGGTTTCATCTTCTTGGGTAATGAATTACGATGGTGACCTATTTACGACAATTTCATTGGGGCGCATGTGTCCGTATCATGTGGGGGGGGGGGACGATGACACCGTTTGTTGCCCTACATTCCCACTTTCCAAAGGTATGCGACATATGTTCCTTATTCAGGGACGTATGCACCGTGATCGAAACGGGATGATGGGATTTCAGTTCTTCCTTCTGTGTATTCCTCCTTAGAACTCTTCACATAGTCCATGTCTCCGTTATAGACTTAATATGGTGTTCGTTAAAATATTCCTAGCACCATATCTTCATGGACACCGGTTAATTACACTGCTTCTTTCGGGACATTCCAAATGGTTTGGTCAGGGCAGAAACCTTCGATCAGGGGAATAGCCACTTTGGACATCACTAGCATGTTTGGATGCTGGAACACAAGCGCGTCTAGCTTTCTTCCCCTTATTATATGGCTTCTCGAGGGCGCGGAAGACAGAGGAATCCCACATCGAATGTGAGGAATTATACACCATAGGCATGTATATGAGGTCTTCCTCATCTTCCCATGTTTCACACAGGGTATTCCATAAGTTTAACGTCCAGCGGAGATGGATCAGACAGATCAGAACACTGACTAGAGTGGACCAGATGAGTGTAACCCCTAGAGGACACACTGATGTTGCGGATAACATGTGGTTATCTTTCTGATTGATGTTAAGAGGAATGGGGAATGAGATGGCCTGATCCCACTAGGATGTGGCGGCTCGGGTACGAATCAGGATTGCTGGTGGAATGTTGAGTGAAGTGGATAGTGAATGGGATGAAACCACCATGAGAATGACGATGATTTTTGGGCTCGAGTCTCGAAGAGGCTTACTGCATATCCATGTGGCAGGGAATCAACGTCCACATTGTTCATCTGACAATGGATTACCACCGATTGGGGGTTTCAATAGCTTACCACTGGATGGGGTTACAACGGCTTACCGATGGGTAGGGACATCAACGTCTTACCGCTGAACGGGGTCACAACGGCCTACCGCTAGATGTGGTCGAACCCCAGGGAGGCTTCCTACGTACTTTATCTAAGAGAAAATGATCAAACCTGCATAGTTCCTGTGGGATGGGGTCGGAGAACTGACGTGGAGAAGGACCTGGGCCCAGATAGATGGTGGGCTTGAACCTCGTGGAGGCTTCTAACATACCCTACCTTTGAAAGGATCAAAGTATGTATAGTTTGGGTGGTGGGAACTGACATGAAGGTGGTCAGAACCAATGGGGTGATGGGATTGAACCTTTGGGAGGCTCCCTATGTACCTAACCATGGATAGGATCAAAGTATGCATTGTTCAAAATGGCTTGGGTGAACCGACGTGAATGGGGTCGGTGTGAATGATGGTTTTTTGGGCATGAACCTCAGGGAGGCTTCCTTCGTTCCATGCATTTGAAAGGATAAAATTCTTCATAGTTCGGAAGGGTTGTTTGGGGCTTACACTCTAGGCTTCCCACAGTGTTGGTGAACCAACGTGAAGATGGTCGGAATGATCGGGTGGTGGGCGTGAACCTCATTGAGGATTCCCACATAACCCGCCTTGGCAATGACCAAATTCTTCATAGTTTTGGATGGAGTTTGGTGTGTGGGGATTACACTCTAGGATTCCCAAGGTTTTTGTGAGCCTATGTGAAGGAGGTCGGAACGACCGGGGAGAGGGGGTGGGCTTGAACCTCGTGGAGGCATCCTACGTACCCTACCTTGACAAGGATCAAAGTCCTTGTAGTTCAGGTTGGTGTTTGGGACATACACCTTAGGCTGCCCAAGGGGTTGGGGAACCGACATAAAGGAGGTTAGAATGACCATGTGGTGGTATTGATCCTCATGGAGGCTTCCTATGTACCCTGCCTTGGCATGGATCAAATTCCTCATAGTTTACGAAGGTGTTTTGGGATTACACTCTTGGCTGCCTGAGGTGTTGGTGAACCGACGTGAAGGTGGTATGAATGATCGGGTGGTGGGATTGAACCTCATGGAGGTCTCCTACACACCCTTCCTTGTCAAGGATCAAATTCCTTGTAGTTCAGGATGGTGTTTGAGGATTATACTCTAGGATTCCCTAAGAGGATGTCATGGCCGATGCTTACTCTAATACCACGTTAGTTATGCTCGGTGTGAGAAACAAGAGGCAGTAGAGTCCTAACGATCACGTTGTAAAAGGTGCATTCATGGAAAGTAGAGTAGGTATTACAGGTGGTTAACGGCTGATGAAAACATGGTCTTATGCGGGGTAAATATCCCAAGGTTATGTATATTGGGACTTACTACGTGATGGTGGCTCGATGGCGACAAAGCCCAGTGGGAGAGGGATTTGGCACCGAAGAAAGGAGTTGAAGGGATTCTTCCTCCAGCAAGAAAAGCTAAAGGATCACACCAAGGTCATCACCCTTTCCCCATGGACAGACTCCACTCTAATGAAGAGGATCACATTCCATGTAAGGAATGATCTCACTCTCTTGGAGACCGGTGGGCATAGAGAATGTCCGAGACATGGAACCCCGCTTGCAAGGCATGGGTCATGGTCACAATTTAACGTCATGTACTGAGGATGATAGCGCTTGGCAGTTTAATGTCTTGGAGCTTGGACGAGTAAGGTTTCACTCTTCACCCCTATGACTTACCTAACCGGTACCCTCTACACCATGGTGAAAAGAAGGGACAGGCAACACAGTGTTTGAGGGTTTTCGTGAGGTGATCCCATTGGGTGTCCACATTACCATGGATATGGGAAGAAGAAATAGCTATTAGAATGCCTATGAAAAGGAGCATGATACAAAGCAACACAACTGGAAGTATCGTCCAAGGGTCCTTGAAATTTCTTCGGGTAAACATGAAGGGCCACACGGGAAACGGAGTTGCAGAGCAAAGGGGTCATGGGTAGAATCCTGGTGAATCTTTGATGCCCCATGAAGTGGAGGGGCTTCATGAACAGATGTGCTTTGTAAAGTGTAGTTTCCTAGGCTTGGGATAGGACATAGGTGAATATGGGTGGAGCTTCATGAGGTGGAAAGGCATTCGCAAAGCAATACCTCGCGATTCTTTACATAGTGAAGCAATGTGCTTCGCGATGCACAGTGACCCGACCATGGAACTTTGGGTACATGTTCATAGAGGGTGTTTCGCGAAGCATAAGTGCTCTGTGAAGACCCGAGTCCCCTTGGGGATCTCCTTCCTTCGTGAAGACCCGTGGGATTCATGAAAGGCATCCCACTCAGAAGAGGGGAAGAATTAAGGAGTAGGGGAGGTAGATCGCGGAGAAAAATTACCTGGAGGAGATCATGTTTTGAAGAGCAGGAAGTGCTTCGTGATTTGGGTGCTAGAAGGTGAAATGTCAGAGGATCTATCTTCCAGACTTGGGGGGAGCCATATATTTATTGGCAAGAGGCGCCACGAATCAGGGTTCGCTCGACGTGAAGATGAAACATTCCTCACGGTGGGTCGTGAAAGTGAAAGGGGCTCAAGGAGCCGTCCCGCCTCCTTGCTTCCCGACGGGTCATGAAGGTCAAAGGTGCTTAAGGAGCCATCCAACATCGTTGCTTCATAAAGGGTTGCCAACGTCAAAGGGGATCGCCGATTCATCCTTCCTCTTTACTTCACGACGGTTCGCGAACATCAAAGGTGATTGCGGAGCCGTCCCACCATGTTGCTACGCGACCGGTCGTGAACATAAAATGGGCTCGCAGAGCCATCCCACCTCGTTGTTTCTCGATGGGTCGTGAATGTCAAAGGGGATCGTGGAGCCGTTCCGCCTCATTGCTTCACGATGGGTCGTGAACGTCAAAGGGGATCGTGGTGCCATCCCGCCTCGTTGCTTCACTACGTGTCGTGGAGGACATCTTTAGAGCCATCCTCAGGGCTATGGGAGATTTGTGATCTGTCTTTGTTAGACAGTCCCCTATTCTTTTAGAATGTATTGTGCACATTCAGTTTTTGTGTCAACAAATTCCCCCCCTTAGACTCGGAGTCAAGAATAAAATGTGAATCCAAGTCTAAAGGTCCATCTCCAAAATTCCTTGGTATCCACGTGGTGGCCTCCCGAAGGTGGATCACGAAGGAGGCCCCTGAAGTAGAGGGGTGATGCGCGGGCAGGGCGTGCCACGAAGTCCTCCCCGGCTGGAAACTCCATGATGCACTGGGGGTCACCGCCTATAAATATTGGGTTTGACTTCTCTTTAATATTTTTCTCTCCTTCGCGATTTCAACGTTTGGCGCTCTCGATTCGTGAAGCTCCGTGTACTATGCGATCGCTCATTTTGAATCAGGATTTTTTCCTCGAGGTGTGTTGTGAATATTAAACATCATGTTAGTCCTCTCTTCAACATGCACCTAAGGGTCAGCACAAGGCTATGTGATTCTATTGTTGGATCGATCTCTATGAATGGTCTCCGCGATCGATCTCTACGATCGAGCTTCGTGATCCAGTCCAAAAATTATCTGATTTTTAAGGACCGGATGGATCACCAAGAAGTTGTTAGGGGGTAGTTACGGATGATGCTCTGAGGGAAGAGATTGAAAATAGATTGGGTCTGGGGGTGTTGGTATGGAGCCACTCTGGTCATGATTTTCTAGTGCATCTATTGTTAGAAAGCCAATGGTACTACCTGTTTTTCAAGAGGCTGCCTTTATATGGATTTAGACTGAGGGATGATGTCTTCATCCCTGAATCAAGTAGGGACGAGCCAACCTACTTGTTCAAGAGCACATTATGCCAGTGCCAGTGGTTAAGGGCAGCTAACGGCCATGCCCGGGATAACATTACGCCCATCACTGCTGATTTCTTATACAATCATCTGTAATACATTAATGGGAAATCATTGCAGCCAGAGACATCCCCTCCTCTGTACCAAACAATCTAAAACGCGGCATGGAGAAACCCAAAGAAGGGATAGTCTGATGAGTGGGACCTATGCCAAGGTGTAAACTTCATGGACGACTGGGCCTGGGCCTACTGGGTAAGGGCCTTATGTGAAGAATTTGGGGCAGAGCTAAAGAGAATCGGTTTGTATGAGGCGGCCTGGGCCTCCTTATTTTACATCTATCAACCGAAGCAGCTGATGCCAGAGCTATGGAGCCGGTGGCCATCGAGGATCAATAACTTCCATCAACATCATGAGGAGTTTGGCATCAGCTTTTGGGGCATGAATCGAAAATCGGGGGTCTTGATATTGGGAGAGATGTACGATGGATTCCTCCCTACTATGGGTGTGCAGGAGGATCCGTAGTAGATGCTACCACTCGCGATGGCATTGATGAGACTAGTACTAGGAGATGACAAGGAAGTTGTGAGAGATTTCCACTTCAGACTGCGGTTCAAGTAGTTTCTGAACTTCCCGGAAAATAGATGGTTCCTAGTGAGGCTTTGGACTTTCCCAAAGGGAGGCCAATGAGTCAATGAGCACTCGTACTAGCATCTCTTGGAGGAAAGCTAGTGGAAAACCTGGGGGTTCAACATCAGCACCTAGAAAAAGATGATAGTTAGGATGGAAGCATTCATCGCGGCCCTTAACTACGTCTTGATCTTGCCGGTGAGGGACAAAAATGTAGGTGTGCGACCCATCACATTCATCATGGAATCCATTCTTGTGACTTTATGGTTGGTGAATCTCGGAATTCTGATGCATGCCAAGATGTACAAAATGCTTTGGCACATCAGCGAGGGGAAGAGGCCACAAAGGATATGTGGGTCATTCCACCTCTTGTATGGGTGGGTAGCAATGCACATTAGGGGGTTTTATGAATACCCAAACCCTATTTCTCCTCTGGGATTAGACTTTTCCCCTTCCATCATGAACGTTGTGGGGAGCTTTACTGCCATGATGACTGTACCATCGGTATTAAATTGAATCTGGAAGGTAGAAGAGTTCATCTTCCATTTGTTCCCACTGCCAACGAGGGCCTTCAAGGATGATGGTTGAGGTATATAAGAGCACCATTATTGTCTTCTGGTCTTTTGAGGTGTAGTCCTGGGGGAGAGGGTGGACCCTGAGCCACTCTGTGAGCTGTCTGTTCTGCATTGATTTTCTAAGAAATTTCTGTGCATGTAGTGACTGCCCCCAGGTTTACCATGGGGTGTTCCATGAAGAGAATCTATGTGTGATGGGGCCAATGTGGATCATGTTCACTACAGATGATGGAGAGATGAGGAATGAGCACCCTCCACCCACCGCTGCATTTGTGTTGGTCAAGGAGTATGCCCAAAGTTGGGAGGTGGCCTACCAAGGGAAAATACTCAAGAAGCCAACTGTACATGATGGTAATGGTGGAACTCCCCAACCTAAAGGCTGAAGACTAAAGGCCGCAGATACATCTCTTAGTAGTGGGGCTTTCATGGTGAAGAGTCCCAAAGTTGTTTAGGGGAAGGTAGCGGTAGCAGACCCGGTGGCCCTAGAAGAGAAAAGTTACCCAGAAGGGAGGCCACCGAGGGGATTCCGCAGGATATCCACTTAGGCTCCGGGGAAGCGGTTGTGTCATGTAGAAATGTCAAAGGATGATGTCTTCCTGGAGTCCTAGGATATCTGGGATGTCAACAGATAGTTCCTCAGCCCTTCGGAGATGTGGAAACACCAGAAAAATCTCAGGATGGGTTCTCCGGGGGCAGGCCCTATCAGAGAAGGCTTTTCAGTGTCCCGAGAAGAGGTGTAGGAGTACCAGGTGGAGTTTGAGGTCTTTTTTCATTCAAAGGGTGGCCGAAATCCAATGACAGACCACATCAAGGTGCTGCTGGATCGTATGGTCCCTCCACAATTATCGGAAACTGAACATAGAGAGTGTTTCCCTCTGCTGGAAGAATCAGACGAGTCCTCCTGGGAGACGAGGCCTACAGAGGGAGTCTGTTGGAGGATGGAAATTTTGGAGACTAAGGTTTATAGTTTGAATAATCATCTGAGGATCTCATGGTAAAATCCCGAATCCTCTCCCCAGGATCTATTTCCAAATAGCTTTGGACCCTCTATTTATGTTTAAACAGGAAAGCGTAATTCACAGAACTTGTTCTCATCTTGTAGTGGATGAAGATGTAGGGCCTTCAGGATCCACACGTGTGGATGCATCAATTGCTACATCCAGTGGGGCTAGGACCCCTTAGTTGACCCCTCCAAATCTTTCAGATCATCCACTAATATATGGGGGGATACACCTCGGGTTCCCAACGACGTCAACCATAGAATGAGACCAGGAAATTGATCTATGTAACTCTCTTCTACCAAATTCATTATTGTCACCCACTAACCATGTCAACTGACATCCAAAACCTCTTTGGTGTTCACAGTTCTTCAAATGGTGTGGGCTGCCTTAGCGATGTAGGTTAGCGCTTCTGGTGGCATCCTTCCTAATGGAATGTTGGTGATCGTGGAGGAGGATATCCAGACCGACCGAACCGCGGTGCTCCCGATCCCTGGTGGGACCATGAGCGGGGTTCTTCCTGAGATCATTGAGTTGGTATCTGATGATGATGATTGATTTGGTAGCCCATGTCCTTCCATGTCCAATCAAACACAATATGTGGACCCTATTGAAGAGTTCCTGAGGGCGTTCCTCGCATATGAGCCTGCCAACAATGCTGACTGGGACGAAATAGACTCTAATGAAGAGGAAAACAAAATAGTCTGTCTCTAATAATGGAATCTTATTACGCGCTTCATTTATAACACCCCCAAGAACTATGGTTGGATGATATGGATATACTTCGCTCATGACTGCTCGAACATTGTGCCGAGGGAGTGGATGCCTGATGTCCCCACCTACTCGTCTGAGATCTTATGGTGGAGAAGATTCGGGATTACGACCATGGCCTTGGTGTGGGAAGGAAGTAGTGGAAATCATTGAACATAAAGAGGCTCAAGGATGCTAAAGATGAGGTACATTGACTGTAGAGGCAGGAGGACGAGCACTCATCCACCCTTAACGTGCAATCAGGGCTGATACTACGGTAGAAGGCCCAACTATTAGAGGCTGAAGAGGGCCTAAGGTGAGCCTCCGAGGAAATGACTATCATCCGGACTGACATAGATAGGGCCCTGATTATAGCCAATTAATTGTGCCCCATCTCTACTGAGGAGAGAGAATTGAATAGGCGGCAGAAAATCCTAGATGCCACAAGCTGAAGGGTGGTGGAGCTGTAGTCTACTTTTGACTGTGTTAATCCATCCATGGGAGGGGTAAACCCTAGGGTGCTGTAAGGATCACAAACCCTCTAACTAACTTTCATTCATTGATTATTTGGATTTCATAGCATGCATGCATCCCATTATTAGTAATAGTTTTAATGGATCTATTATATTTGTGAAACACCCAGTGATCAATCCCTAAGCTCATGCGAGTCGAGCCCAATGTAAGAAACAAAGGATGAAAAGCAAATTATTTCTTCTGAACATAAGAGTGCTGACCATGTTTCAGTAATTCAAGGTCTGAACAACCATTCCAGATTCTCGGGGAAGAGGGGGTAGAGACCTTACTGAAGAATACACCTCTGAGAACAGTCGAATTACCGTTTTCCTAGTGCGCTCGTGTGCACGAATAGGGTGACATTAGGGGCACTGGAATAAACCCGAATAGGGGAGAATATAAGTTTTGAATCACAATACCAATGATCTGGAGCACTGTAGTGGTGGAATGAAAATTAAGAATGACTTTTGACCGTGTTCGAAACACAATATCCTAATTGTGTTAGCCTGAAATGGGGATAACAAATGAGGGACGACCACTGACCACGTTCGAAACACGGGTCCTGACTTAGAATGTTATCCATTAGTCTTATGGAACATTAGGACAGGATAGTAGGCATGCCATAGGCCATGCATCTATACTGTAAGGGGGTTCCTCAAGAAGTTAAAGTGGGTTAGGATAGGAATAAATGGCATGAAAATCATGGAGAGTGGAGGTATGGGTTTGTTTGACTCGAGTCCAACTCTCAGTAAATTATTCCACCGTTGTGGAAATGAATTTGGTGGGTACATAAACCTGATCAGGGATCAAACAATCTTACAAACATGAATTCTATGATGAGGAACCTATCACCTCCGAACATTATTATGGGGCATCCCGAACTTGTTCAAGGTAAAGATACAATTTCATGGTTCCCCAAAAGATCTCAGGTCAAGGGACCGGAAAAAGATGGGGGAATTGGAATCATGATTCCTGGGGATGGACACCAAGACATGACTTTTGGGGGTTCCTACGTATCCCATGAGAATGGGAATCATGCCAAACATATTTTTTGGGGAACGGTGTGGTTAGAGACCAACACTGGTAGAGAGAATCCTCTCTAGAAACAGACACATCCCATGATTAATATAGGGCATCCAGACCTAGTTCAGGGTAGAACCACAAGTGTCATGCATTGAGGACATATGGACCCATAGAGTTTAATGCCATACGATGCGACGTGGAATGAAATGGAAGATCCTAGGAAGGGAATATGTGGTGTGGTATCTATAAACCTGACGTGAGTGAGGACTTGGTCCAGATCACACCACATATCCCCGGAGGAAACACTTCAGGTTAGGGTTCCAGTAGTGAAAATTAGGTTGGTCCCAAATCAAAGTGTTCGGGCATTCCTACATACCCCATGATAATGGGAATAAATCTATACGTAGTTCTATGAGTGCAGAATAATGTCATGCGGGATGAGGAATGGTGCGTGTGACATGGCTGCACCAGTGCACGTCCAACCAGAACTACTAATCCTAGGTGAGTAGTGCTCGGTGTGAGAAACAAGAAGTAGTAATGGGACTTTCCTAGAATAGGGAGGCACACATTATGGAAAATGGGACACCAGGTTAATGACATCCCACTGATGATGACCCACCCATATAGCACACCTAGATGCGCGGTGGGGTAAAGATGAGTATGTTTTAATTCCACTTGAACATTAGGATGTGGTAATATGTGAATCATAATGCTTGAGATCTAGACCACAATGATGGTGGTGTGACTATAGAGAATAACTCTTGACCATGTTTGAAACACAGCATCCATATCATGTTAGCCTTGAATGGGGACAAATAGATAAGGGTTTACCACTGACCATGTTTCAAACATGGGGAAAGTCACAAATGTCGTCCGGGGTCTTCAGGGACATTGGCCTGAAATGGTATGTAAGTTGAGGAGGCATGAGTCCAGGCCATGAAGGGGGTCCCTTTGGATGTGGAAGAGGATGAAGATCCAAATAACATGCTCATGAAGCTTGGACATGGAATAAGGGAACCATCCCCGTGAAAATTCCACACTTCAGGCTCTCTGTCAAATCACGTCTGAATATGACTATAAGACGTATCAGATAGAGGGAGTCAAGTCCCATTCAAAGGAAAAGGGTCTGGGGATCACACACATTCATCTTAAGGACATAGGGCGGACCATTAAGGGGGATTTATTTAATGTACTATTTTCAGGGTGGTGAAACAGCCAAATTTGACGCATAGTTCTCTTATGGAGATCATAGTTTTGGGTCATAAAACTCGCACCACACAAGGAAAAGATATGGGAAGCACATGGTGTGACTGTTGGAAAACCCCACGTTAATGAGAAACTAAGTGGTACATACCACACCACATGTTCTCAGATGATTTCGGGCAAAGGTTCCAAAAGAGAAGGGACGTGATTTGGGGATTCCAGGGGATGGACCCAGAGACAAAAAATCCACGGGTGTTCCTATGTATCCCATGGGGATGGGAATCATGCCATACATAGTTCTCAATGATTTTGTGTAGTTTGATGTCTTGTGGTAAGGAAGTGGATTAGTCATAGTTTATGGTCATAGAGCTTTGACCATGGATGGTAGGAAATACAGGAGACACATTGTGGGGTAATTATAAATCCTAACGTGAATGGGAACCTGGGGTTCCAACCACCACGTGTTCCTTGGGAAGGTTTTAGGTCGAGGGACCGAAAACAAAAGTTAAGCTTGGCATGAGAAAAAGTGCACGAGTATTCCCACGTACCCCATGAGGATAAAGATCAAGCCACACATAGTTCTTAAGATGTCACGGTGGGATACCAGTGCTAGGTATAATAAGGTTGTGCGAGTCTGGCCATACACAGAAAGAAGCGGTATTTGATAGATATTGTTTGTCCTTTATGATAAATTAGTGTTTTTTGTGTAGCGATGGGCCTAGGATTGAAATTCCATGCATTGCCAAAAAATTCAAGCTATGTGCAGGCGTTAAAAATTGGTATGGTGCATGACTAATAGAAAACATGATGCCTCCTCGGTGAGGATATCACGGTGTAGTGCAGTTTTTCATCATGCATCCAGGATGATAATGTCATAGTTTTGGGTCATGAGATTGGACCAACCATCCATTTTTATCGTCGTTCAGGATAGACACAATAGTTTAGAGTCATGTTAGACTAGGTAGCATAGTCTAAAGTCATATGGATTAGACATATACAAGAAGGATGAGGTTCTAAAGGGAATGTGCATGACATGATAAATCATACCATATGGGAATGAGGACAAGGTCCACATCATACCGTGTGTGATTCCATAAAAGAAACATCAGGCCAAAGGGGCCAGGAAATATTTGAGGATATGGGACAGGAGAAGCTGGCTCTCAGTTGAGCTGGACTCAAAGACGAGATGTACGGGTGTTACCACATATCCCATGGGAATGGGAATCATGCCACACATTATTTTTGAAGGTTCCTTTTAATGTCATGTGGGACTACATACAGTTTAATTTCATGTGGGATAGTATGTATGGGGTAACTCCTAGAAAGGGGCGTACATGGTGTGGAAAATGCCAATCTGACGTGAATGAGGACAGAAGCTCATACCACGCCACACAGTCCCATAAGAGTTAAATCAATAAGGGTAGAATTGAAGTGATAAATTAGTGGAATTCAATATGGACCCAAAGAAAATATGTCAAGGCATTCCTATGTATCCCATTGGAATGGGAATCAAGTTGTACGTAGTTCTAAAAGTGATCTTAGTTTATGGTCTTAGAGCTCAGACTGTAGAGGAGCGAAAAACCTTCCAAGTAAGGGCTGACCTCAACCGGATCCCTAAGACCACATTGGTTAATCATGGTGTTGGAAACAAGGGTGGAAGAGGTTTTTTTCAATACTTGGAATGTACTCTACTGGAAATCGGTGAAGAACCCCGAATGACGTCTTTACCACAGATTTTGTCCTTTTAATGTGCAAATGCGCACTGAGGGATAGTGCTAGGAGTGTAAAAATTCTATTTGGAAATGATGAGATGGAGAATTATGTTCATTATGTAACAAATATTCAAGGATTGAAGGGGATGGCGTGATGATGAGGGAAACTGTTGACCGTGTTCGAAAGACAACATCCATATCATGTTATCATGGAATTGGAAAAATAAATTAACATCGACTTCTGACCAAATTTGCAACATGGGATGTGTATCAATTTGTTTCTCGGAACCCTTGAGGACGTTGTATCATATGGTAGGAGGGCCCTTGGGTTGACAATCCATGCCATTCTAGGGTCCCTTTGGATGTGAATGGTGATGGAAGCCCTAATGAAGGGGAACACAAAGCCTGGGAAATGTGTGAAAGCAGGTCTGTGTAGATTCTGAAATTTTAGTTGCTAAACCAGAGTACCCATGGGCACATTGGTGAATCACCGAAGAGGATCGAGGGGTCATCTTTAGAGGAGAAGATTTGAAAAGATGAGTATATAACAAGGGGATTCATAAATCTTAGGATATGGAGGTAAATGGAGTGGTTGTTACAAAACCCGATGTGAATGGGGACATATTCCCATACCACACCATATACTGCTCTCCCTGGGGGAATGCAGGAGAAGGGGTCAAAATAAGGTTGGACCTGAAGACTAAACATCTAGGCGGTCCTACGTATCCCATAAGGATGCAAATCCAGCCATATGTAGTTCTACAAGCGACAATGATAGGGGTAGGATACCCCAATGAGGGGGGCGGGGTGTATGGCACGAATAGTAACCCGACGAGAATGAGAACGTAATTCCATACCACACCATATGACCCCAATTGAGAATATGTTCCAGAGGCTTGAGAAGGCCTATTCACTCGACATTGGGCCACAAAAATTATGTCGCGGCCAGATTTCAGTTTAATATCTTATAGGGGGAAAAGTGGTTAAGATTCCCCAAGGGGGGGGGGGTTGTATGACATGGCTAGTAACCAGAAATGAATGAGGATAGAACCCCATACCACATCGTATAACCCCATGTGAGAACTTGGGCCAGAGACCTAAGAAGGCCAATGGACCTGAGATTGGGCGTTCTGGCCAAATGTTGTCATATGACCTCTTATGCAGGTGCTACCTCCTCATATCTCTTAAGGCCACGTGAGCAAGGCTTGGTGTCAAAAACAAAAATTAGGTCTTGGATATCCCTATTATATAAGGTTCAAATGACTGACATCACCCGAGGGAGACCGCAGCTTGAAGGTGCGACCAGGCAGGATGAACTACTACACTCACTATTTGGGAATTATTGGGGTGGCGATAACAACAAAGGATAGTTGTTGACCATGTTTGAAAAACAACGTCCATATCGTGTGACCTAGAATGGGAAAAAAATGAAGATCGACCACTGACCGTATTCACAACGTGAGACTTGTATCAATTTGTTGTCCAAATCCTTGAGGATTTTGGACAAAGATGGTAGGAGGGCCCTTTGGCTAAGAATCCTTACATTCTGGGGGTCCATTCGGACATGGAAGATGATGGAGTCCCATGTAATGAGTGTGGGTGAAGCATAAGTGTGCCTATACATTTCAATATCAAGAAGGATGGTGAACGAGATGTAAGTCTCTAGGGAATGGGACACACAATGGGACTATGACGAACTCATTGGGGATTAAGGCAGAAGCCCGCACCACACCATATGCTTTGACCTGAGGGGAGACTCCAATGTTTGGGCTGGGCCAATGGAAAAAATGTTCGGGCATTAATACATATACAATGAGGTTGGGAATCAAGCCATACATAGTTCTTGAAGGCCCTGTAGTTTTGTGTCGTGCGGCGAGGACGTGAGAGAATAGAAGAACGGAGATAAAGAACATAGTGCGGTCTTCAAAATTCTGATATGAGTGTGGGGCCAAGGTAGCCTTCACTACACCATGTAGGGACCCTCTAAGAGAACTACACCCAAGGGGGATATTCAAAGAGAAGATTTTGGTGATGGACTCAAGAAGAGGCGTCTCAGCATTCCTATGTATCCCATGTGAATGGGAATCCAGACTTACGTAGTTCTATGGGTTTAGTTTAGTGTCTTACTGGATGATATACAATTTAACATCATGCGGGATGTACTAGATTAAGGTCTTGCAGGACCTAATACATTTTAAGGTCATGTGAGACTTAAATAGTATAAGGTTATGTGGGACCCGACAGTTTAGGGTCATGTAGAATAGGTAGGCTTAGGAAATGTATTGCTTTAGGAACATGGAATTTGTAGGAGGAGTTATATTGTCACCATCCATGGATACCAAGGAGTATCCACCATTGGGATAGACCATGTGGACTATGTAAGGTCCTTCTAATTTGGGCTCCAACTTGGGTGGTTTCTGCCCAGGTATCATTGGTTTCTGGAGGGCTAATACCAATTCGCCTTGCAAGAAAAAATAGAGGAAATATGTCTTGTTGAAAGCTCTAGCCATCTTGCTTTGATGCCTTTCCAGATTGTGAAGGGTACGAAGCCTATTCTCAATAAGTTCTTCCAAGTCATCCAAACGAATTTCAGCGACTGTATTAGATTCTTGCTAATTGTATACCGCTGTGTGTAATGAAGTCAACTGAATCTCGTTAGGCAGGACGGCCTCTGCCACGTTCACCATGGAGTATGGGATCACTAGGGGTGGAATTATGAGTGATCATCTGATAAGCCCATAGGGATTTAAAGAGATTTTCTAACCATCTCTTCTTGTTATGACAAACCATTTTATGCAAAATGTTAGTGAGGGTTATGTTGAACACCTCCATATGCCCATTTTCTTGCACATGGAATCATGAGGTATGGTTTGAACGGATGTGTACTTGGCATAAAACTTCTTCAAATTGGCCTCCCGGAAGATGGTGTCATTATCGGTGAGGATGATTTGAGGTACTCTAAACCGTTAGATGATATTGGAGCACACAAAGTGGATGATAGGATTGGCCTTGACCTCCGTGAGTAGTACTGCCTCTGCCCACTTGGAAAAGAAATCCATAGTGGTCAGGATGAACCGACACGGGCGAGCTGTCGTTGGCGGATATGGTCCCATGATATCTAGTACCAAAACATCAAAGGGATAAGAGTACTTGGTAGTGTAGAGAGGCTCCAGTGGCCAATGCATGAATTTGGAATGAATATGTAACACCTGAAATCTCCTGGAAAACTCGATGCGATCATGGAGCATGGAGGGCCAAAAGTACCCCAGTGTTTGGATATGGTGAGATAGCTTTGTCCCAGTCTGATGAGCACTATAGGAACCGGGGTAAACCTCTTTCATGACATGAGAAATATTTAATCCATGGATGCAACATAGTATAACACCATCAATCTCGTGCTTATAGAGGATCTGCTCAAGACAGGGACCACTCTGGAGGGTAAACTACAGTTCACGGTGTCAGATTTGCTTCTGCTCGGCCTGATCAGTCTGGAGGTAACCATTTTGGAGATACTCAACAAAGTGGGATCTCCAATCAAGAGTCAGTTGAACCACTACATCTGAGGGGCTTGGGGGTCATGTCATGGGGGTTTTGGAGGTAAGATGGCTCACCTTTAGGTCGTCTTCATCACCTGGGGTGATATGATCAATTGCTCTCCGATGTGCCATGTGGATAATCAAATCATCCTGCTCAGGTTATCTAAGTGATGCAGCCCGGCCGACCAGGGAGAATGCTCGACCATTCTAAGATTGAGGGACATTATTAACTTCTTTCCGAGATGGGAACTATGCCATTAGCAAGATTGTGCTCTCCAACAATGGCACGGGATCTGGTTTCATGATGACGTAGTCCCCATTGATTTTCTTGATGACTAGTTCGAAATCCTCTTTCACATGCAAATGGGAAACATCAATCTCGATGGCCAGCTCGAGAACAGTAATAAGAGCCTGATACTCTGCCTCATTGTTTTTATAGCCTTCTAAAAATAATAATGAGTACAACCAAATAGCATGTTCCATAGTAATAATGACTATACCCAAGCCTACCCTGTTGATCAAGGGATCATTGATCCTCTTTCCTGTGGGACTCCAAGAAGCACCATCGAAGTGCATCTTCCAACACGACATGGCATGATCTACTGAGAGGATTTACTCATCACTAAAATTGAGATCCAAGTACCGGTCAACATGAGATGGATGGGCAACATGGAAGTCTTCCAATACTTGACCCTTAATAGAATTCTGAGGGACAAACCTAACATCGAACAGCTGAGGAATCACTGCCCACTGAGATAGATAACATGTCAACATGGGGCTATTCATAATGTACTTTGGTGGGTCTACCCGAGACATGAGCTGTACCTCACGGTGCTATAAGTAATGCCACAATTTTTGAACTTCAAATAGCAGGGCAAGGGAGTTATTTTCAAAGGGGGGGGGATCTGGTCTCTGTATCGATGAAAATATGACCGAGGTAGTAAAGGATATTTTTTTCCCCTCATTGTTCTTCTGGGAGAGAGGGGCGCTAAGAGATCATTCTAGGGAAGCCTCATAAAGGACTAATGGATTTTCGCATATGGGTTCCATCATGACCGAAGGCTGGAGCGGATACTGCTTGATTTCCTTGAACATGGTCTGGCACTCTTCGTCCCATTTGCAAGAGATGTCTTGATTCATGGGCCAAGAACATGGATTACACATGCAGACCAGATTCACAATGAATTGGCATATATAGGCTATGAGGCCTTGAAAACCTCAAACTTCTCAAATATTCCTTGTGGGAGGCATCTGGATGATGGCATTGATCTTCTCATGGTAAATCTCGATACCCCGGTACCTGACAAAAAAGCAGAGGAACTTCCCAGAGGTGACCCTGAAGGCACATTTTAATGGGTTCATCTTCAGGTGGTGAAAACGGAGGAAGCCTAACAGTTTCTCATGATCCTTGAGATGGTCCTGGTGCTGGCGAGACTTGACCACCAGATCACCCACATAGAATTCCACCAATGTCCTGAGGATTGGATTGAATATGCGATACAGGACCTGTAAATAGGTGGAACCTTCATTCTTTAAGCCGAAGGGCCTGACCTGGTAACAAAATGTACCTTATGGAACCCTGTAGGCTGTGGAATCCTCATACTCTGGCGCCATTCGGATCTGGTTGTATCCAGAGTATCCATCCACGAAGGAGAGGTCTTGGAACCCAGCTGTAGCATCAATCAATAACTCCATCATAGGAAGGGGAAAATCATCCTTCAGACAGTCACAGTTGAGGTCTCGGTAGTGGATGCAGATTTTGATCTACCCATTCTTCATCCTAACTAGCACAATGTTGGCTGTCCACATGTGGTACTGGACCTCCTTGAGGAAGTTGGCTATGATGAGCTTGTAAAATTCAGCCTTGACAATGGCATTATGAGAAAGGTGCATCTTTCTGGGAAGATACTTTAACCCGCGATGATTTGCTGGGAGACTGTGGTGGTGGATGACTACCATGGCATCTAGTCCTGTCATCTCATCATAGCTCCAGGAGAATACATAACGATGGTTTTTCAATAAGTCTACATACCACTGCTGAAACTCGAGGGATATGGCGAAACTGATTAATGTAGGTCTTAGATATCCCTCTCTACCAAGGTTTACCTGTACCAATTCATCAATAGAGGCAGAGATCCCTCTTCATAGGCGGGGGAAGAATCCTCCAAATCCTCTTCTTCATTTGCGGAGGAGGTATCCTCGGTGGGAGGAGCTTCCTCTAGGTCGACAGATTCTGATGGGAGGATGGTACCAGCCTGAGCAACAATGGTCACTACATCAGGACACTCTCGTACTGCCAAAACCATAACAATGAAGGTTGTCGACTTAATCCCCTCTGTCCTTCAGCCCAAGGGTCCATGCTTTATGATATAAAAGAAATAGTGGTGCGTTGGTTTGAGACGGTTAATTCCAGCCCAGCGAAATATTCATGTGTGACGTACTACCATTGCTATGGGGGGGACATCCCGATACCTTATGGGGGTAGAGGGCTCAGGGATCACCGAGGGTGGAACTATATAAGAATACGAAGTCATCTCCCGAAATCTCTTGGACATGGGAATATGCTTTCCCCTTTTACTAGAGACAACAAATCATTGACCCATATCAGGGTTCGTGGCCTCCAATCAATGGATCGGGAAGAAGTAGGCGTCATCCAGACCTGCCTAGGGGTCAGTTACGACTGTGATGGACTCAACCACACTTCCCTGAATCTATTCATCCTTGCTCTTGTAATAGTTAGTGTCCAAATAGATGGCTTCACAAGAGGTGAAAGGAGACGCGTCACCTTGGAGTACACCCACTTGACCATTATGGGAGTATATGAGGCACTAGTGATATGATGAGGGGACTGCAGCATGCAGCTGGATCCAGGACCTGACCATCAATGCATTATATGTAGTGTCTTGGGAGACGACCATAAATTCAGTGTTGGAAACTAGGCGATCGAACTGGGTCTTCAAACGGATCTTGCCAATCGGGGTCTGCTCTGTCCTATCATATTCTTCGATCTTTAGGTCAGAGGGAGTCAAGTCATCCTCAGATAACCCTCGCTTCTATGATTTCCGAGTTGGTATTAGATTAATCCTGAAGCCTATATAACAAGATAGCGGCGAACCTCCACATCATTGAACCGACTGGTGATATACAATGGGAGAATGTGCCATATTATAAAAGAAACTTCATCTACTCTAGAGAACGAGATGATGGACTATCATTCAGAATTCTCAAGAGCCTCCGCATGAAAGGCCTCTGCAGCTACTACCTCTATCTTAAAATAGAGGGCGCTTCTTAAAGCCTCGTTGAGGGCCCCAAGCATATCTGATGATAGTAGAAGGGCATCGAGTATAGAGATCCTCACTTTAATGATGGAAAGATGTTTGAAAACATCATACTTCCATGCTATAAATGAGCTTCTTCTTGCAGGAGGACGGTCTCCGACAGGAAGTATGGAGGGCCCTCCCGTCCTGAATGGTGGCTGGCTGGTAGTGGGAATGTCCCGCTGCTCACTAATTGAATCATACAACATGAAAACTGTTCCAAGGACATCAGACTAAGACCGGTCCACAATGGAGTGTGGATGATCGCGACAAGGTCTCAGTGACTTTTCTTGTTCTAGTAGCACAAACGGTTGTAGAGGCGGGCCTGATGGCACTCAATGAAGAGGTTGCACGTACTGAGCTCTGCACTGGGGCTGCGGTCTAGTCTCAGAGGCATGCCTGGCCTAGCTAGAGGTGCCACCTGATGTGCCTTGAAAATAAATTTATCTATGGCTCCACTGACACTGGCATCAACTGGGGACATTAGGGATGTCCTCATGGCGCTCCCCGTCATCGAGAGTCATGTAGGGGTTTACCAGCACCACGGTGTTAACTGATGTGTACCCTTGATTGTCACTCAAAGAGTCATCCTCTACTAGGAAGATACTGGGAAGAATACCCATCTCCAGGGACATGAAGTATCCGATAGTATGGAATGACGATGGCTTTGGAGGGGGTAATTTCATTCCCTTGCGTTGTAGATGGTTTCTCTTCTGAGAAGGGGATGGGTGGGACAATGATTCATAAGTAGTAGTTGTGGCTTCTAAAGGCTCCGGTTGATTCAGGCATGCATGGATGATACCATGGTCATGGGAAACCGTTTTGTGAGCCATCCAATCATCATACATCTAAGACCCACATTAAGAAACCTGATTCCACTCACCCATGCTGTCACTTCTGATGTCTGGCCTTACGACGACGCATGCCACTTGTGCCGGGGCCGGACCTAATGTGACTATATTATTATCGGCCTGGTCTTGAAGCCAGTCTTTGAAAACATAACACTTCTTGAGAATGAGCCCCAGGATCTAGTGATAGGGGAAGTAGTTGGGGAGATCAGTGAGATTCACCGCTTCTGGCCTTTTGCACTCAAGAAAATACACAATCCTCTATTCTAAGGCAATTCCGAAATAGCTGAGAACCTGATTCCCATTTAACAAGTAGGTTCAGTGTCTTAAGTTTGGAAAATGGAGGCTTAGAGATTTTCCTTGATGAGGGGATGGAGGAGCCTGGTTACGCCCCCTGGGTGGTGGATGCGCGTTGTGCGGGGGCAACTACTGATTCTGAGGTGGCAGCTGCTAGGCTGGAGGCTATGCCTGTGGTGTCGGGCCTTTGCGAGGTTGCATAGGCAGCTCTAATGGTAATAATTATAGCTGTTTGGGGGCCTCTATTTGGGCCACTACAACGGGATCAACTCTGGGGGCAATAGATGTGCCTGGCTGGCCTGTTACAGGGCTTCTTCTAGGTTCATGGCCTCATCAGAGAAGTATCAAAATCCTCCAAGGTAGTTCTGGGTGATCAAAGAGGGAACCAGTTCCATCTTAACATTTACCACACACATCATCAGTAATTTCTTTTGATTCGGTGGCATGTTAAGGTAGTTTTTAAGACCTTTCCACTAAGCGATAAAGTCTGGGACAATCTCATCAGACCTCTGTTTTCATGTGAAGATGTTTTTGATGCTCGTTTTATGTGTGGTAGAGCTGAACTGGTAGAGTAATTGCCTATGGAGGTCCTACTATCTAGTCACTAATATGATGGGGAGTTGGATGTACCAGAAAAATGAAGACCCCTCTAATGTCTGCACAAATTATTGGAGCTTGGTAGCCTCCTGCTATGATGGGGTCCCTAACGTGGGCTCACACCTTGGGGTGAAGTGGGACAGATGATGTGGTGGATCCTTTGTCCCATTGAAGGGGGGAAATATGGGATTCCCAGAACATGGAGGTTCCGGCATATCATCCACCCATGCTAGTTATGGCTTGCCATCAGGTGGAGGTGCCACTTCTCGCGTTTCCACCACATCAATGTGGGAAATGAGTGCCTCCATTAGACCATCTGGGCGAGGGTCCCTGTCTTGATGGGGATCCCTAACCACGAGCACATTGTCGAATTCTTTAACATGGTAATGTGGCTTAGCGGCTTGTGGTGCAGTGGGTGGATCCACCCACGAGGTAGTTGGGGGAACCCAAGCTGGGTTCCTTGGATTGTCACACTATTCTGGAGGGTTTGGTGAGACATACATCACCCTTTGGCCATAAGTTCTGACCTCAACCCTGCCTGCGGGGACATGATGGTCAGTGTCACCTGGAGGCAGCTCACTAAGGTGAATCTATTCCTACCCCTACTGCCCTGTCCTAGGATTGCCGTAGTCTAGCCGCCGCTCTGTTGTGCGTTCAGCGAGGAGGTCATCGACAAATTTTTCTGTTAGGCAGTTTTTTGGTGCAATGCGGATTTCTCAGGGTCCTCCTCCATCTTCTGCACTGAGGCGGACGGGTCATAGTGTTTGAAAGCTCTGGGGTGATCTTTACCCTTTTCATGATTTCAGCTAAGGTCCAATGCCTCAACGGACGGAGGGAGACCTAGCAGACTCCTATGTTGGCGATTATCTCTTATCGATGGATCCATTAGTGGTGGAACATCCTTGGGGGGGGTAAGTCCCTGTTAATAATATCCATATCGTTTTCCTCGAACAATATTTCAGCTATGTTGACTGCAACCCTTAATAGGGGCATGTCCTCAATATCACCTAGTGAGTCAGGCTGTTGTCAGATGGGACTGAAGTGTATGGCATCATATTTCCCCCGAAACAGATTTTCACATGGGGGAAGCCTTATTGATAACCTTTAGGAGTACCCAGAAACTCTAAATGCATTACTGTTGGAGGTGCTTACTGCGGCCTAGTGACTTGGGGCACTGGGACACCGGGTGTGCAGCCAGATCAACCCAAGACATTGTTCACCAATTTCGCAGAAATGCGTATGGATCCTGGGATAAGCCACATGCTAGTGATGAAGGAAGAAATGCATCACCCAGACGGTTTGTTAGAAACAATCAACTTCCTCTAAGGTGAGGGATTTCGGAACGCAGAAATTCAGCACTACCATGGGCCAAATCATCTTGGGGAAGTGGCCTTCTGCGAGGATACTCCATAAGCTCCACGACTCAGATTCAGATTCCTTCCATTCATTACCCAACTTTTCATATGATGTTGTCTGAGTAACTAAGAGCAATATTGAGATAGACCGATGGGATGACTGGCTGGCCAATGGGGAATATGAAAAATTGGCAGATTGGCCGCCAAATCTCGGGTTGTCCTCCGAAGAGTGAAGTGACCTGACCGCTACATCATGATAAGGAAGGATGACAACTGTAGTTCCTGGAGTAGGGGCTAGGGCTACTCGTGATTGGACACACTACGGATCCCCCACCATTTGACCCCAGAATAGCTCTTTGTGGTCTCTAGTCGATGTTGAGAGTGATTATGGTGATGAAGGAGGTGATGCATGACTATAACCTATGGGGTTTCCAGATTTTCATCCTCCTGGATATACTTGTGGAGGGAGGTTGGAATCTGATGAGCCTTGCATTCTGGGAGTACAAGGATGATGCGCCTTCTTCCTTCCCTACGCCTTGACTCAGATGAGTGAGGGGAGGGTTCCCGAGCTGAATCGTATTCCGCATTGTAGTCTGAGAAGTGGACTGGTTTGATTTCTGTCCGGAACTTCTCTGAATCCTTCTAATAGCAGGGACGACCCACCTTCCTGCCCCTGGATGGCACTTATGGATAGGGTAGACATATGGTACGAGGAGGTCCTTCGGCCATACTGGCATTGGGGCGGGGAGGACTTCCACCTGAGAAAGTCGAGGTGTGAGGATCACCGGGGCAGATATCAAAAAGAATATGGATATGGCCAATGTATGAAGTGCTAGAGTGGGTAGGACCTCCGCTCGAGCATGTAGGAGCAAAGGTGGGACCCCCATTATTCCTTCTTCTGATGACATCAGTATGAGTAGGGGCCTTGTACTGGTCGATCTGAACACGGGTAGGACCTCGGTGTTGCGGGTTGATAAAGTGAGGTTGTCCTTTTCTTCCCTTGTCATTGAGGTGTGGAGATCCATTTCTAGCATTTGTGAAGACATGGGGAGGGGCCCCATGTTGAAGAGTGGCCTAATGTGCAATGTCTCCATGTCAACTGTCCATAGAGGGAGTAATGATCCCATATATGGTGTAGTGAGCATGGGAGAGACATCCGTGTTCAGTGTCACTGTCGTAGGGAGGACCCTCATTTGGACTGAAGGTGGAATGGGGCAGACCTCCATGCTGAGCTTGGATGCGGGGAAGATCCGTACTCTCCATGGGAGCATTATGGGGAGGACCTCGATACATGGTGGCATCATTGTGGGTTAGTCAACGGTGGCCACTACTTGTGCCAACGACCAAGAGAGTCGACCCAGCCTACCTATGGGGCGGTTAGGGCCTTGATCTAGGTCAGGCGTATAAGTGCCCATGCTCAACATATATAGGGAATTGTCGATATGTGTTGGTAGTGGCTCAGACCATAGTAGTTGCTGACTTTGACGCCCCATGGTGGACTTCCCCTTTTTCTTTCACCCAACGCTGGTGTCGGGTCGGACAGACCGGAATCGGTGGTGTAGGTACGTGGCTAACATTCTACCCATCCAGTAAGACTGGGCAGCGATGATGACACATTCAGGTGGGATCCCTCATTTGGAGCCCCTAGAATGGGATTCTGATTGGGCTGGCCTGGACATCCCCTACCTCATCGGCATAGGGTAGGGAATCTTCGAAGCATTCTGGGGACAGGCTCCCGAAATGGTTATAAGATGGGGTGGGGAGCAGTGGATCCCTGCGTGACCCTCGGGGGAGGTACTGACGATGAGGTGCAGATGCCTCTAAATCCAGGAAAGCCATATCCCGAGTCGGGATAATATCCTCCTCCTCGTATTGGTGTACGAGGTCATTGATCACCCATCGTTGGATGACCTCAGATTGGGAGAAGGGGTGTGGGTGCCCCATGTCTATGAGTGTAGTGGCCATTTTGGAAGCGGTGGTTCCACGCTGGACTACTGCGTTGGTACAACCCCTACCCCTGCGTTAGTGGTTAGGCGGTGATCGTGTTCTGGGTGCAACAACCTGATTCATGGGGAACATGGAGATCAACTAATCAGTGATGAATGAAAAAGTAATTGACGATCGATGCCCCAGTGCCATCCTGTCTTCCATAATTGGTAATAAGGGTCCATGCTGACAACGTCCGAAAATGGGATGTCCAACATTTTGACTGCCCCATCTTCTGGTGAGTTTCATGCCATGCCCTCTATTTGCTTAGCGGGACCCGACGCCAGATAACTGGACCTGGTGACATGCTAATTCATTGATGCCTCGAGGAAAACTAATATCCATATTGAGGAGATTACCTTCATGTCAGGTTCACCATTTCTATTTCTGATTCTTTCGCTAGGGCATGCGCGTCCGTTTAGTTTGGGAGTGACGACGACACTATTTGTTTCCCCGCATTCCCACTTTACAAAGGCTGGCGGCATATGTTCGTTATTCAGGGACATCTTCTCTTTGATCAAAACGGGATGATGGGATGTTGATTCTTCTTTTTGTGCATTCCTCCTCGGAACTCATCACCTAGTCCGAGTCTCCCTTATAGACATAAGACGTTGTTCGTGAAACTCTTCCTAGCGCCATATTTTCAGGGACACCTGTTAATTACACTGCTTTTATCGGGAAATTCTAAAGGGTCCGGTCAGGGTAGAAACTGTCAGTGAGAGGAGTAGTAACGATGGATGTCACTGGCGTGTCTGGACACTAGAACACTAGTGTGCCTTGGTTTCTTCCCCTTAGTATAGGGATCTCGAGGGTGTGGAAGATCGAGGCATCCTGCATCGAATGCAAGGAATTATATTCCATAGGAATGTCATTGAGTTTTTCCTCAGCTTCCTCTATTTAACATAGGGTAAGATGTATGTTTAACGTCTAGCAGAGACGGATCAGACTGATCAGAAAAGTGGCTAGAGTGGATCGGATGAGTTTAACCCCTCGAGGAGACACTGATGTTGGGGCTAACGTGTGGTTAGCTACCTGATTGTTGTTAAGGGAAATGGTGAAAGAGGTGGCATGATCTCACTGGGATGTGTCTGTCTGAGTAAGAATCATGATGAATGGTGGAGTGTTGAGTGAATTGGATAGTGAATGGGATAGAACCGACATGAGGATGATGTTGATTTTGGGGCTTCAACCACGAAGAGGATTCCTATGCATCCCCATGGCAGGGAATCAAAGTCGACGTAGTTCATCTGACGATGTCTTACTGTCGATCGGGGGTTTCAACGGCTTACTGCTGGATGGGGTCACATCAGCTTACCACTGGGTAGTGACGTCAACGAGTTACCTCTAAATGGGGTCACAACGACTTACCTCTAGAGAGGGTCGAAACTCAGGGAGGCTTCCAATGTACCATATCTGGGTGACAAAGACCAATCTTGCGTAGTTTCTATGGGATGGGGGTCGGGGAACCAACATGGAGGAGGACCTGGGTCCTAGATAAATGGTGGTCTTGAATCTCGTGGAGGCTTCCTACGTACAATGCCTTTGAAAGGATCAAATTATATGTAGTTTGGGTCGTGGGAACTGATTTGAAGGTGGTCAGAACCAATGGGGTGTTGTGGTTGAACCTCAGGGAGGCTTCCTACATACCTTGCCTTGGCCAGTATTAAATTCCGCGTAGTTCGGAAGGGTTTGGGTGAACCGACGAGAATGTGATCGAACTGACCGATGGTTATTGGGATTGAACCTCAAGAAGGCTTCCTACATACCTTTCCTTGGAAAAGTTAAATGTCTGCATAGTTTGGAAAGGTTTTTTGGGGCTTACACTCTAGGCTTCCCACGGTGTTGGTGAACCGACGTGAAGATGCTCAGAATGACCCGGTGGTCTCTTGATGCTCGTGAAGGTTTCCTATGTACCCTGCCTTTGCAAGGATCAAAGTCTTCTTAGTTCAAGATGGCATTTGGTGTGTGGGGATTAAAAAATAGCCTTCCCATGGTATTAGTGAATGGATGTGAATGAGGTCGGAATGACTGGGCTGGTGGCCTTGAACCTCGGGGAGGCTTCCTACATACCCTGCCATGGCAAGTATCAATGACCGCGTAGTTCAGGATAGTGTTTTGGGATTACACTCTAGGCTTCATTAGGAGTTGGTGCATCAACGTGAAGGAGGTAGGAATGAATGGGTGGTGGGCATGAACCCCGTGGAGGCTTCCTATGTACCCTGCCTTGGGAAGGATCAATGTCCTCGTAGTTCAAGAAGGTGTCTGGGGATGAAACTCTAGGCAGTCCGAGGTGTTGGTGAACCGACGTGAAGGAGGTTTGAATGACCGAGTGGTGGGTGTGAACCTCATGGAGGCTTCCTACGTACCCTGTCTTGGCAAGGATCAATGTCCTCGTTGTTCAGGATGGTGTTTAGGGATTACACTCTAGGCTACCCGGAAAGGATGTCATGGTCGATGCTTACTCTAAGCCCAAGTGAGTCATGCTCCGTGTGAGAAACAAAAGGTAGCAGAGACCTTACAATCACGTCCTGAAAGGTGTGTCCGTGTATGTTAAGTGGGGCTTACGCGTCTTTAACGTACTAGGGAAATATGGGCATACGCGTGGTTTTCAGTTCACGGTGATGGAGATTGGGGCATACTCCAGGACAGAGGCCCGGTGGCGACAAAGCCCAACGGGAGAGGGAATTGGCATCGATTAAAGGAGGGGCAGAGATGCTGCCTCCTGCATGAATAGCCAGGGGATCACACCAAGGTTGTCTCCCATTCCCTATGGACAGAGGCTAATCTGATGAAAAGGATCTCATTCCATGGGATGAATTCTCTCAGTCTCGTGGAGACCGGTGGGCATAGAGAATATCCGAGACGGGGCACCCCGCGTGTAAGGCATGGGGAGAGTTCACAGTTTAACATCATGCACTGTGGATGATGGCGCTTGGTAGTTTAATTTCCTAAAGCTCAAACGAGGAAGGTTTCACTCTGCACCGCTAGATCATACATAACCAGTACACTCAACACCTTGGTGAAGAAAAGGGTCAGGCAACGCCGTGTCTGAGGGGTGTCATGAGGTGATCCCATTGGGGGTCCACATTAGCGTGGCTATATGAAGATGAAATATCCATTAGCGTGCCTATGTGAAGGATAATGAGTCGATGAAATACAACGGGAAGTATCATCCAAGGGAGATTGAAATTTCTTCGTTGAAACCTTAAGGGCTACATGAAAAAAGGAGTTGTAAAGAAAAGTGGTCCATGGGTAGAAGCCTTGTGATGCTCTGGTGCCCTGTGATTAGGATTTGTGAAGGGATGTTCTTCTCGAAGTGAAGTCGCTTAGGCTATGGATAGGGAATAAGTGCATATGGGTGGAGCTTCGTGAATTGGAATGGCATTCGCAAAGCAATTCCTCACAAAGCAGGGCTTCCTCGTGAATCATACCATTTTGAAGCAAAGTTCTTCACGATGCATAGTGACTCGGCCTTGGCACTTGGGTTACATGCACATGGAGGGTGTTTCACGAAGCATAAGTGCTTCGTGATGACCCAAGTCCCTTTGAGATCTCCTGACATTATGAAGGCATGTGGGATTCATTAAAGGAATCCCTCTCGGAAGAGGGGCTCAATTAAGGCCAAGGGGGAGGTAATAATGGAGAAAAATTACCTCGAGGATTTTATGTTTTGCAGAGCAGGAAGGTTTTCATGATTTGGGATCTAGGAAGGTGAAAGGTAAGTGGATCCTTATATCAGGCTCAGAGGGAGCCTAGTATTTATAGGCAATAGGTGCCGCAGAGCAAGGTTACCTCGGTGTGAAGACGAAGCTTGCCTCACGGTGGGTCGAAAACGTTAAAGGGGCTCGAGGAGCCATCCCACCTCCTTGCATCATGAAGGATCATGAACGTCAAAGGATCATGCAGAACCATCCCTCCTCGTTGCATCGCGAAGGTTCGCGAATGTCAAAGGGGCTCGCGGAGCTGCCCGCCTCCTTGCTTCACGACGGGTCATGAACGTCCAAGGGGCTCGCGGAGCTATCACACATTGTTGGTTCATGATCGGTTGCAAACGTCAATGGGGATCGCGGAGCTATCCCACCTAATTTATTTGAAATGGATCTCGAACGTCAATGGGGCTCGTGGACCCATCCCACCTCGTTGCCTCGTGATGGGTCACGAACGAGAAAGGGGCTTGGGGAGCCATCCCATCTCATTGCTTCTCAATAGTTTGTGAACGTCAACGGGGATCACTGAGCCATCCCGCCTTTTTGCTTCATCACGCATCGTAGAGGAGATCTTTTGTGCTGTCCGTAGGGCTCCGAGAGCATCGTGATCCATCTTCATGAGAGAGCCCCCAATGATTTCAGGATGTTCTGTGCGCCTCCAATTTTTGCGTCAACATGACCAATGGAGGTTATGAGGATAAATAAGTAGGCTATAAACAACTAAATCCTCCAAATATAATAATTCATACAAACAACTCATGAAAATATTCTATAAATAAACATCTCAAAATTTAACAATATTTACCAAAAATAATAAAATAAGAACGGATGCACTAGGATCACAAAGATAACATAGTTTACTAATACCATTATTGATCCAAAGGCCTATGACTACGATAGGAAATAGATTATTCATCTACTATTAGTATAATGACCCATTCTAAAAATATAATGATAGTATCACATTTTTATGAATATTCATTACATTAAACAAAAACTCACTTAAGGACTGTAATATTTTCATGTCTTTGGAAACCTGAAAACAGAAAAAACTATTCCATAGGTAAACTACATCATATCCCACTAAGATATTTATAAATCACACCCATTTTACACATATCATAAGTTATACATTTCTTTATTATTTGGGGTATGGAATCAAATAAAAGGGTGAGTTCATAAGAATAATAAGGGGAAAAGGGTGATATGTGACCATTACATGAGCATAAGTGTACAAAAACATGATCATAACATATGAAATATGTACACATTATATAAAATATCACAATACTGAGTAAATGAATAATTATTGGATGTAAAAAATACATGAATTATAAGAGAATATATGAACATGATCCATGGGAGAATAACATTGGAATAAGACATATACTTATTACATACACATAAGTTGAGAAAACCATTTCCAAATATCTCAGGACTCATTTCCAAGGAAATTATAGTAGAATTGTTTCACTGCCTAATACATTATATTAGACAAGGTTGACTCCCAAGGAAATCATAGTTTTTGAAGTCCCTTACCGAATAATTTTAACACTCTCTTCTAGTATTGTATATATCATTAGATATAAATCGTTCTCCAATTAATTAGAGAGATATATAGTACAAAATTTCTAAAATTTAATACCATATTTATATATTCCTCGGGATTATAAAACATTAATTATATCATTAACTGGGATATTAAATGGGTTTCATAATCATTTAATCGTTTCATAACCAATAAGAAATATATATGTTTCAAAATTATTTCATCACTACATAACCCAAGGAAAATATATTTTTTTCATAATATTTTTATCATGATATGACCTATACAAGTTAAAAAGGATTTATAAAAATCACTCCATCATAATAGTAAATAATTCAATGAAATTATATGAATGGAATTTTTGGATCATGTCTATAATAAGGCATACCTAATATCAAAAATGTATTTTTTTTAGAAAGTCATTTGGATTAATAATTTAAAAAATTATGTGAGGATCAATTTCCATTATTCTTTGTGAAATACATTTTAAGTCATAAAACATTTTGAAAATATTTTTTGTTTGAAAATAACCTCGATTATTTAGAAGTAATCCTTTAAGGAAATTAATGGTACTGATGTTGGGAGGTTTCATTCAACCCATGCATAATAAAAAAGTACCCATTCACAATTTTGATAAAATCCAAATTGTTATTATTTGTAAAATGAATATAATATTTCAATAAAAATTTTCAAAAAGGAGAAAATGGATAATAATTCCTCCAAAAAATCATAGAGAAATAATTAATTTTTTAGAATTTTTTTAGAACATGGGTTTGGATTAAAAAAGATTTCTGATTGAAGAGAGAATAAATTTAGATTCCTCCAAAACAATTTATCAATTATTTTAGGAAGAAACTGTTTGAAAACTAGCACAATTACTTGAAAAAATCATTAATAAATAATAGAGAATAAAATTAATTATTTTCTTGAGTGATGTATCATATGATTTTATCATTTTAATCATAATATTAAAAAATTATAATGAACAATCAGCTTGTAAGATTAAAACATTACCACTAGGCTGTCGTTGAATAGTTAGAACCAAGAAGGAATAATATATAATAAAAAATAAAATATCATAACGTTATAAAAATTCAAGATTTTAAATTCTAATTTTTTTTAAAATACACCAGGTGAAATAATATATATTCATAACAAAACATATGTTTCAACAAATGTAAATTGAGAATAAATTCTCTTACATTAATTCTTGAATATTGTCAAACACATTCAGAAATACTATAAGATGAAAATAATTTTTTAAATATATTACTAAAAAATATTTATATAATTCATACCATATAAATTTTTAATGACCTTTATTTCTCATTTATTAGGATAACCTCGTTAAATATACATGTCATGTAACCATCACTTTGATTTTTGTATATATTTTGATTTGTTATTTTCAATCCTTTTACATAGATCAATTTTTAGTAATATAATAAAATTTAACCATGATATAAATATCATATATATTTAATATATTTATATTTAAAGTAATACGTAAAATTTAGTGATGGAAAATTAATTACATCATTCAGGGAGACAGTAGGTCGTGTGTGTGCTTAAAAATTGATTCAATTTTCATTTCAGATCAAAATAATGAGTTTTAAATGATATATTATTATTATAGAATTTTTTAATGAAATTTATATATAATATATGATATATAAAACAATCCTTATTACATTATATGTGATGAATGAATTAATCGAATCACAATACAAGACGATAGTCCACCGTACACATGAGCAATGATATTATATTCCCATAAAATGTAGAGTTTGATGTTATATGGGATATAATTATGGTAAAATTATAATAATATCAAAAATATCATATATAAAAGTTAAATCCATTATTATAACTAACTATTGATGGTGTTAATGAAATATAAATGACATAAGTTCGTGAGGTTTCAATTAGTCATAAACAAGAACGATTATTTAATAATGCAAATGCCCGATGTGGAGACGGTTTTAGGTCCCCTTACCATAAAAATGTAATAATATTTAATATTTTTTTGTTATTTCAATATACTATAATAATAATTTAAGTTGGTAAAGGTAGAAAAAAAATTCTCTCTCATGAACATTACCTCTTCTTTGGTAGTCCTTCTAAGTTTGCACTGAAGCAATCCAATGGTGCCATTATGTCTTGAATAAGGAATGTTAAATTATAAGAGGAATGTTGGGAAGGAATTTCATTAGGAATTTATTGAACAAACTGGGTTTTATGGTGAGAATATGATAGGAAATGTTGGGGCCTTTTATAAGTTAGGTGACTAACAGACTTCTAATTTTTTGAAAAGGGCTAATTTCACCGTTGTTTTTTCAACCCACGATGATAAAATTATAACCTAGAAGGTATATGGTCTTAATATTTAATTAAAATTATTTTTTGGAATGCTTTTGGTTATTTCTAAACCATTCCATTTATGTTTAACCCCCTTGTAAAACCAATTTTACCTTAACTACATAAATTTATTTTTTCAGTTTTTACAATTCATTTTGGTCAAAAATTATGATAACATTATTAGATAGAATAAATAATTCCAATTATATGTATGTAATTTTTTTTTGTAATTTCAATAATATATGGTGAAAATTTTAATTTAAAATTAATCTCACAAAATGATAATAAATCTTGTTTTTAATGAGATAAAATTCAAAAGTTTACAATGGTTTTATATCGATATTGGATAAGAATATGATTCTAATTGAATGAATATGAATAATTTATTTATAATTGAAATAAATTTATATTTAGAAACAATTTAAAATATAATTTTATGTTGTATAAAAATTAAATAAAAACTATGTTTTCAAATAATTTTTATTATTTTTCACCGTTTATATAAAAAATGAAACCTTGGAAAAGAATTCACTACAATTCTCCATAAAAATATTTTTAAATAAAATTAAAAAATTAAGATTATTTTAAAATATATATTTTCTAATATTGTGAAAAAATTATTAATTTTCATAAAATGTAAAAAATGTTTTTTGGAAAAATATTTTCGAGGCATTTGAATCCTTTACTAAAATTTAAGTACCTTTTTTTTCAATATATTTCTTTTAAGAAATAATTTATATTTATAATTTAAATTTGACTTATTACAAATCATGTCATTAGGTTTAATTCCTAGGTTATAAGGTCGTCTTTAAATAACTATATTAATAATATATCATGTTTTTATCAAAACTCATTGTCGTGTGTAACGTAAGATAACCCAGTGTTTCATGTAATAAATTATCTAATCGGTATTGTTTGTAATAGAAAATTATCATGGATTTTCATGTAATTAATTCTATCATGGAAATTTAGTTATTTAGAAATAAGAAATCCACACATTTTATCCCCCAAAAAAATAAATTTCACCCTCACAATTTTCCACTCTAATACATAAAATATGGATACATTTGTCTCACCATTTCCTCAAGTTCCCACACAGCTTCTTCAAACTAGTGGTTTCATCATAAAAAATTGCACATATTAGTGATCTTATTTTGTTTAAAATTTTATGTATGATCTAGAAAGATGGTAATTTAATCCTTATATGAATAGTCTGGCTCCAATGGTATGACCTCGGATCTCAATACAAGTAAAGGGTTGGGTATGTACCTCTTCAAAATACATAGACTGAAACTTCATAGACTTAATATAGGATTTTTGGAAGTTACATGTGATATGATACATTTATAAAACAATCCATAACTTCTTAGTGAACGATAATCCTACGGATTAGTTTATATAAATTCTCTAATCTCATACTATTTTACATAGAGAAATTATTAGAAACAAATTTTCAACAATATAAAATTATAGATCATGTCAGTGATTATCATCATAACATTCCTAATGATTCAATGCTTCATTGATGTGTTACTAAATGGATCAAACCTTATATGTTATGTCATTATCTATCTTAGGTCCCAATATATTTCATTCCCCAAACTCCCTCCATCACATTGGAGATCTACATATTTCTTTATATAATGATTAATAATGATCTATATTAGTACTTTTATAAAAGTTATTTATATTTGAAAACTAAACAAGGGGTGTTTTTGATCCTCAACCACTTTTGAAATACAAATAATAAGATATTAACCTATCCTCTTGGGTTTTAATTATTCTCTCCACCTAACTTCATATCTGTTAATGATAAATAGTGTTGAAACTAAACTCGTTATCAATAGTGTGCAGTAGAATTCACAAGAACATTGAGGTATTCGTTGTATCCCAGACTAACACGATGGAATGTGGTACTCCATACAACTTTAGAACATAGTTACTGCATATTCTAGAACACTAATTAATAGATATTACTTCTCTTTGTAGGATCAAATATATAATGGGTGCTCAAATAAAAGAGGGGGGAGAATTGTATTCTTTAAAAATTCCTAGGGATCCATTAATGTATTGTTAAACAATGTTAAACAAACATTCACAAAACCTATTAAAGAAACCATTTCTTAAAAATTGCAACCTTAAGATAAAAAATTATGAAATATTTTATTAAAATAAATATTCTACCTTAAAGCCTAAAGAATATGTAATATAATCAGAGTAACAGAATTAGAAAGTATAAGAAATTTATACTTTCTAACTATAAAAAAGTTAAGATTACAGCAGAAATAAACCAAATTGAAATAGAAATCAAGTAACAATAAGTTTCTTTTAAACCAAAGAGAAGTTTATGCAACAAACTTGGATAAATGTTCCTTGATTTATACTTTCAAGAAAGTCTATCTTACCCAAACTCTAGTAATCCATCAATCCGAAGATCGGTATCTATCTTGCTGTCCTCATAAGCCCTTGATTTAGAAGGAAATCCGAACCGCTATCTTCCAAACTCGTAAGCCCATGATCAGCACAATCAGAGTCTACAAAGAGAAAGTCTAAACAAGTTGTTCACACATGAACAAGTTTTTCACAACATCCACATAAAGCACTGAGAGTTGTAAGAGCCTATCTCTCTTGAAATTACTTCACAGCTTTTTCATATGAATCAAGATCATCTACTCTCTACATTTGTGGTCCATGTTTTTAAAAGTGGTCATGTCCTTTCCTCGTTCAAATGTACTTGTATTCATAGGTAAAACATCCCAATGGTTGGCTCCACTCCAAAGATCATAATTTCCTCCAATTTTGGAGGGATCGGGACACATGTGAAACATACAACAGTTAGTTTGTTACATATTGTATGACATCATTTCAAGTATGAGAAATGATGTTATGTTAAAGATAACTGTTATTTATAATAAAACAGAGAATCAGATAACATTGGAATGAAACATTAAACAACTCTAACATTATCAAGGAATGATAATCTTAAGAACAAATAGGATTGAGAAAACGGTATCACAATTACACCAGAATCAGTATCATAAATATGGTATCACTTATACACCATATTTAGTATCATAAAGATGGTATCACTTATAAACTGGATTTGGTATCATAAATACGGTATCACTTATACAATGGATTTAGTTTCATAATGACGGTATCACTTATACACCAGATTCGGTATCATAAAACAGAATGGCTTTTGCATCGGATTCAGTATCATGAAATCGTAATGACTTTTGAACCAGAATTTGTATTATAAATAAGTAAGTATAAAAGAATGGAAAATGTAAAGATAGATCTATATTTATAACATGATGACATGTTTGAATAATAAGAAAAAAATAGTTCTTAAAAATAATCAAAAAATATGAAAACAATGTTTGTTATTATCAAAACATAATACAATAGGGAATAAAGAAGATATAAGATAACCTTATTGACACAAACTCCCCCTTTTTATAAAGAACAAACTACTATGCTATGTAACAATATATTTACTTAGATAAAAAAAATATGAAAAACTTATCTCCCCCTTGGAAAGAGATTTCAGATGAATTTGACTAACTCCCCCTTATGATATGTTTCCCATGGATCGTATTCTTGGTCATTAGTATCTAGTTTTCTTCATTATGAAGATATCTCCCCCTTAAATAATCATTTATCTATTAAGGAAAGCTCTCCCTTGGAAATTTTCCTTTCATACCATACACTCCCTTAATATATTCTCCTCCTTTGAGATCTTCATTAAATTTTTCCTTTAAATAAATTCTACCACATTGTGATTTTCAAAAAGAGGGAAAGGATTGGAAAAGTATAAGATATACTTGTAAGGATAATCAAGCATACATTAAATAAAACAAGAAAGCTATGCAAGAATATTCTTAAGGAAATTTCGGAAATAAGGTTTAGATTACAAAAAAACATCGGAATGTTATGAAATTAATCCATCCTTCTTCTTATCAGACAACATTTTTGTTATCAAGGATTTAAGTTTCTTCACTTCCTTATGTCTTTATTTAAACGTCTTCAAAAAGATCTCCTAATCCATATTCTTCTTTTCTAATGAAATGTTCTTTCTTCCTGAGAAGCCACCTTTCTCTCTAATACATCTTTGAATTTCTTTTCACTGCTTACAGACCGGGGAATGGATTTGAGTTGACTAGCCTTCTCAGAGATTGATTCATTGACCTTGTTGAACTCGGTTTCAAAAAGTATTGAAAGATTTTTTGTTGAATCCATGAAGTCACCAAGCTGTCTTAGCTCCTCATTTATGGGTTCAGTTCGGTTAAATAATTTCTTACAAGTCACCTTCTAATCTTTTTAATCTATCAAGGGATCACTAAAGTCATCTTCTTTCATGGCCACGATGTCCATAAGCATATTGGTTGATTCCTCCTTTTGATTCAAGGTTTCAGGAATCATTTTAATCTGGGAATCTATATTTTCAAGAACCAGAATGGTGCTAGCCAGCTTTCTTAATTATATCTTGACAAAGTAATGTTCAACAGATAATAAGGATTCGGAACCTAAAACAAGATTCCCTTTCTGATCTCTTCTTGGTGTTAAGGAAACTTATTTTTCTATTCTCTTAGAGGACTTGTGAGGTGTTTTATTTTCACATGAGTTAACCAAAACACTCTTACCTGTGAGAGGATTTCGAACTGGAGATTGTTCATCAGATACATGGATAAAATTAAGATCTACTTGTTCAACTTATTCCTCTTGAAACTCTTCATCTTCACCACCTTGATGAAAAACCTCTTATTTCTCTTCTTCTTCCACTTAAATTCCAACTTGGTCTTCTTCTTCAACTTGTACTTCTTACTCAATATCTTCTTCAAATTGTCCATCAACTTGTTCTTATAAAACATATTTAGAGACTGAACTCGAAGTAGTTCCAATGTATTCTTCCACTTCCCTCAAAACATCATCATAGTCATCTTGAACTATCCGATCGTCTATTTCTTGAACAGGTTATGATAAATATCAAACAATCTTGGCTTTATGGATTTCCAGAGTGAAAACCTACTTCTTATGAACAACATGAGGTTTAGGAACGTCATGATAGTTTTTCCTATAGATTTTAGTAAAGGCTCACACAATTGTGCTTCCAAGGATTTCTTCTTTAACTAATTCTCCTTCTTTTCATTCTCAATATTTTCAGCTACCTTGATTTTCAAGGCCATAGCCTCTACATGGTTTAAGCTAAAGGAAGGATCTCCATCTTTTTTGGTTGCTGTCATTTCTCTCCACTTTGCAACTATTCCATCAGAATAGGCTTTCAGTTTCTTTACAAGAGGAGTAGCTAATACTATGACTTCATGAACTTGTACTGGAAATCTTGGTTCATCATGTTTTCTTTTCTTGGGTACTGATTTTGATGATTATGGAACATCCCCCTTTTCTGGACAACCATTTCATCAAAACATTTGAATTCCTACAAAAACATAATCTTCATTCTCCTTACAGTGTCATCAATGAGAAACATAATGTTAATAGTATTTGAGAATAATCCTAATGGGACATTCATCTATTGAAGGCACATAACAATTATCCTAGATATAGTTTCTAGATACATAAGATTTTGAGAACAGATTGATCCACCTTTTATAATCTATACCGGTAATTTATCCTTGTGGGTTATCTCTGGAGGTTAATTTTCCACATTTAGTCTATAAAATCTTTTAGAAATAGTCTTTGTTACTATTCATGTGCTGGGAACAACCACTATCCATTTACCATATATTTTTGGTACTTCCTTAATTAACCTTGTCCATAAGAAATTTATTTTTAAATAGAGCTTGGGCTATTAAACCAATATTATTTTTCTCAAAAGAACCATATTCTGAAGAATATCCCCCCCTAGAACTCTATGTAACATTGTATTTTACGACTTTCTTACGCTTTGATCTATAAAAATTATTCTTTTTTACTCTTAGAATTCAAATCTTTCTTGTCTATTTTCTTATTCAAGGGAAAATGAGGTTTGCTATGACCAGTTCTTCTACATTCATAGCATCTCACTTCTCAACTTTCTTATATTTTCCATATTTATTCATGTATCTATATTGAATGTTCTTCTGTAAAACAATCTTGTTCATCCTCCAATAAATATTGGATAACTCATTTTCTGAAGTTTCAATTTCACTAGATTAAGATTGAATAACAACCATTTTATATTTAGATCATGTAACTCTCTCAAGAGTCTTGGATTTCTTATTATTTGAATTAGCTATATATGAAACACCTCCATTCCCATTATTCCTTTAATATTATCAGAATATCTCTTAATTCTTGTTTCTTGTTGAATAAGGGTTCCAAAAAGTTCATCAAGGGAAATCTGTGTAACTTTTATTTTTTCATCTATACAAGTTCTCTTGGAACCAATTCATTAGGAATGATGTCTATAATCTTATCTACAAGGGCTTCATCATATAAACCGTTGTCACCCATTGATTGTAATCTATTGACAATTGTCATGAATATTTTTTTGTACCTGACATACAGGTACTCTATAAGGAAATCAGAAACCATGATACTCCATTCTGAGCATAGCTCTTCTAGTTTCGGAAACATTTGATGTTCCCAAGTGAGTTACATCAAGATTCTTCAAAATACTATTTGAAGCTTCATAGGATGAAATTTGGATATATATATATATATTTCAAGTCATGGAATAATGAAAAGTATTACATAACACAATGTTAAGCTGGTATTCCACCTATTCAGAATTAGTAAAGGTTCTAATTTTCTTATCAGGAAAGGTATAATATCCAGTTAATATAAGGTACTTGTCTACTCCCATGTTTATCACAAAGGTCATCATTCTGTCACTCCAGTACTAATATCTTTTTACATCGAATATTGGGGGTCTAGTGGGATTGAGATTATCTAGAGATACAACATGAATTCATGTAATACTAAAATGTATTTCCTTCCACTAAACATGTTAGATGTAAAAGTTTATAATCAAATAATGAAAAGAAATATTGAGCATGAAAAATTATATTTGGATATAAGAATTTTAGAGACCTCTTCAAATACCAATTTTTGGATCAAATATGTAATGGGATGCTCAAATACTAGAGGGGGCGGGGTGAATTGTATTATTTAAAATTTCTGTTGGAACCATTAATGTTTAGTTTAACAAAGTTAAACAAACATTCACAAAACCTCTTAGAGAAAATTTTTCTTAAACTTTACAACCTTAAGATAAAAACGTAAGAAATATTTTCATAAAAGAAACATTCTATATTAAAGCTTATAGAATCTGTAATATAATCAATGTATTGGAAGTAGAAACAATAAAAAAGTTATACTTTCTCAATTTAACAAAGTTAGGATTACAGCGTTAATAAATCAACTTGAAAAAGAAAACAAGTAACAATAAGATTCTTTTAACCCAATGAGAAGGGTATCCAACAACCTTGGATAAGGGTTCCTTGATTTATACTTTCATGAAAGTTTATCTTACCCAAACACATGTAATCCCTCTATCCGACGATTGGGATCTGTCTTGTCATCCCAGAAACCCTCAATTTAGAAAGAAATCAGAACCTATGTCTTCAATACCCGGAATCCCAAGATTAGCACGATCTGAGTCTGGAAAAAGGATGTATGAACATGTTTTTTACAGATGAAATAGTTTTTCACGACATCTACATGAGGCACTAAGAGTTGTAAGAGCCTCCCTCTCTAGGAATCACTACACAAAATTTTCACATGCATCAAGTTAATCCACTGTTGGCATTTGTGGTCCAAGTTGTCAAAATATTCTGCTTCGTTTTCTCATTCAAATGGACTTGTATTTATAGGAAAAACATTCCAATGGCCGGCTCCACTGAAACAGTCATATTTCCCTTAAAATTCAGAGGTTCCTGGACACATGTCAAACATACAATGGTTAGTTTTAATAGATTATACGGCATCGTTTCAAGTATGAGAAACTATGTTACGTTAAAGATAATTGTTATGTATAAGTAAACATGGAATCCAATATCATTGCAATGATACATTAAACAACTATAACATTACCAAGGAAATGTAATCTTAAGAATAAATCAGATTGAGAAAACGGTATCACATTCACACCAGAATTGGTATCATAAATCGGTATCACTTATACACTGGATTCGGTATCATAAAGACATTATTACTTATACACCATATTCAGTATCATAATGATGGTATCACTTATACACCGGATTCGATGTCATAAAGATGATAACAATTATACACCAGATTTGGTGTCATAAAGATGGTATCACTTATACAACATATGCGGTATCATAAAACAGAATGGATTTTTCACCAAATTCAGTATCATGAAATAGTATTGACTTTTGCACCAGAATCAATATGATAAATTTGTAATTCTAACAGAATGGAATAATGTAATGATAGATCTGTAAGTATAACAGAATGAAAAGTTCAAATCCTAAAAAATTAGTCGTTAAAAAAATATAACTTAAGAAAAAAATTGATGGGGATTTTCAGAACATAATACAATAAGCAATGGAGAAGTCATAATATAACCTTATTGACTCAACACTCTGGTATTGGAGTTCTTTTAAAATTTTGTGGTAATTAACTAAAACCTATATAACATTTTTCTCTATAGATATTTTAGGGAATCTAAAATCAAAATACATGGTGATGTTTTCCAACATCCATTATTTAATGGGTAATGAATGTAATATCCCCTTATACATGTTTCTTTCATTATTATCTTTCTAACATTCCAAACACTGAGATAAAAACATTGTGGTGTCCCTATTCATGAAATCCCACCAGAAATAGACATTCAAATATCTATACACCCCTATAATCCTTGGATGAATAAGAAATGAAAAACTATGAGATTCCTATAATATATTATTATTAAATTATGATGTGGATAGAACTCATACTCCATTCATAAACCTTATAATTCCATCATGATCATGGATAAAATTGGGATCATTTGTTACATTTTTTATAACTCAACATCATCCCTCACCACAACATTAATTGTTTACATGGATATATGTGGGATCATTCAATTCAAAAAAGATATGATTTTTTAATATTATTAAATATATCCATATACTTAATTTAAAAAAAATGAATATAGGATACTTTTTAATACTTATCATAGAAAATCTAGCGTGATTATTTTGAATCAAATAATCATCTCACTTGTTATGATTCCCATGTAGTTAATGTATTATGTTCTGAAAATCATTAATCATATCTAACCATAATATTAGTCATATATCCAACGTATTTTTGGTGAATATATACTTTAAAATGTTATCATTAGTATATATGTCATTGATTTCTCTGTAAATAAACTACCTCAACATCATTAATTCTAAATTTCCATAGCTAACACTAAATCATGAGTTAGGTATTATTTCTCATAAATATTTAAAAATAATTACTTATATGCTATCACCATGTCATTCTATATAAGAACAAATACAAATCACATCTTGGATGCATCATTATAGATTATAAACCATTCTCTACTATAGGGTAATGTAATCGCATGTCTGCTGGCAAATATTCTTTTAGGATCCTTGAAATGATTCTCACATTCATTTTTCTGGAAGAACCTGACTCCCTTCTAATTTAACATGGTCATAATATTATATAGTCACGAGAAATTCTCCATGAACATTTAATAATATCTAGATAATAAAACAAAAATATGGATCTAATTCACCATGGTTGGTCTGATCAAACATTAAATAGAATTCGTCTTGGATGGATATACCGATACACCCACTCTTGAGATTATATGACCCAAAAATGAAACCTATTGCTTCTAAAATTCACGTAGTAAAAACGTTTCAAACAGTTTCTCCTAACATAGGGTATCTTGTAAAATTTGGAAGTGATCATCAAAATCATCCATGTTCTATGAATATAAAATAATACCATCTATAAAGATTAACAAAAATTGATCAATATATTATATTGAGACTATATTCATTAAATTCGTTAATATAGCTAGAGAATTAGTGATGAAAAATTGTATCCCACTATATTCATATTTCAATTAATTTTATGGCATGATGTATTTGGTATATCTTACATTGTAACCCTTAATTGGAAATATCTAGAATGAAGGTCAATCTTGGAAATGTATTGAGCTCCACAAAATTGATCAAACAACTCCCGAATATTGGGAAGGGTATACTTGTTCCTAATTTTGATCATTTTTAGATCCTGATAATTAATTAATTGTAACATTGATTCATATTTATTTTTATAAAAAAAACTGGTTCACCACACTTTTATGAAGGAATACCTTTTCAAGGTTCTCCTATAGTTTTTTTTTTAATTCCGACAACTCAATCACTTCCATTCTACAATAAATTCTTGAAATTTGTGAAGCACAATTTATGAGTTATAATGATAAATCAACATCCTGTTTGCGATTAATTTTTTTAAAATCTTCTTTTAATATGTCAATAAATTCTTGCATGATAGTCATATTGTTTATGGATTTTCTATTTTTAACCATCTTATAGAAACACCACTTCTAAATGGGAATTAAAATGAAAATAGTGGATGTGATCTACATCAAAAGATTTCATATCATCACATTTATAGATGATCATAGTATGGTTTGGAATATCAATTGTGACATCCCTTGATTGATAGTTGATGTTGGATTTATGTAGATAAATCCAATCCATACCTAGGATTATATAAAATGAAACCTGCGGAATAATGGAATTTTTTATAGGAATCACATTCCCACTAACTTCAAATAGAGAGGAACCATAGACATGAGATGAAATCATCACATAATTAGGTGTTTATCACTAAAATTATACATCTAATCATTTTTTTTGGAATCTTTAGACACGTATAAAACTATTAAGATAAGAAATAATGGGTAGATTTATAATCTAATAAGAAATTAGCTATTCTAGAGTGGACATTATATGTACCTTTCACCACTTTAATATCGAACCCCTCTTTGGAAACAATTATTACATGAAATTTTCATTTGTACCTCAGTTTAAGTGGTTTATAAGGCTGACCATGCTAATTAACCTTTATATTTGGGAATTTATAAGCATAATTCCTATACACCTTGTATTTCAAATAGTAGTGTGTTTGTGGTTCATTCTACGAATCTTTATCTCTATTAACATATTTAGGTAACATTATCCCATCAAATTGGAAATCATATTTTTGATTACAATCCCTTCTAAACATAAATCATTTATAGTCCAACTTAATAAAATTGCATCCTTTCTTATACCCATAAATTGATGATAAATTAAAGCTCATATTCTTCACTATATTGTTCCTAGTCCTTACATTTAATTCCATTTTCCTATTCTTAGGAAAACCATGGGATAGACCCATAACTCCAACTTCTATTTCCACAATGATATAAAATTGAACAATATATTCATAAAAACTAACATGTCTTATCACTGAATCCCTTTGAATACATTGGTTTATTCCCCAAACATATTTATCCACTTTACTTTTAGGATTCTTGATAATACCAGAAGCATACCTTGAAAGTCTTCTAATCTTTTCCTCATAGGTACCAATATATTAATCATTATATTTCAGTAGCATAAAGATCTCCTTCTACACTTTAACTTGATGAATACAGTTAATGTACTTATAGAAAATTATGTTCATGAACTACTCCAAATTCATGGAGTTAATTTCAACATGTTACATTTTTTCTATATAAGATTCTATCATTGATCAACTTTACCTTCCAAATGGTAGATAGAAAAGTTGAAGTTTTCATTTTCTGAACATTTATGAATGGAAAATATATTTATACTTATTTTCATATTTTTTTATGAAACTAATAAATTAGATAAACTATTGGTGGAAAGTGGTTGTCACATCATGAATTACTCAATGGAATGGTGTTCCCTACATTGTTAATTTGGATGTTTATATTGATTCAAAAAATAAGAAAATTAGGTGAGCATAGAAGTAATATTTATCATTCCATCTCCTATAATATTTGGATAATCAGGAGGTAAAACATTTAATTGTCAATTTAAACCAGAATTAACCAGGTTTCTTCAGATTCTCACCACTGAATGTAATAAATAATCATAGTGTAGGAAACAATAACCATGTCAGGGAACATACTAATCGTGACATTCACTTATAAGATGTCCAAATTGTGATTTTTTTAGCCAATGACATCTTAGGTTTATCCTAGTTAATTCATTATTATATTATATTTAAATAATTTATGATGAATGATAAAATGTTTGTGAATTTAGAGACTATATCCAGTGAGAGTGTCAAACCAGGTGTGTATCATAATTCGTCGTCCTATACCAGGTATTAATAAAGTATATCCCAATCTGAACTTTTCAATGTTATTACCCATTGGTAAAATAGTTTGACAACCACATATACATAAATTATCCATTCATAGATGTAATTACTTTGAAACCACTCACTCTATACTTTTTTTTAAAAAATTCCAAGACATTTTCATATTCTCTGACTCATCGTTATACTTATTATTTAGATATGTCCTTAAGGATTTCACTAGTTTTTTCTCAATATTGATTCCATAGGAAAAATAAACATGTCATATTATAGTAATTATTGTGGCAGAAGATTAAAAAATATAGAAATTACATTATTTTTATTAATATTCACTACATTACACAAACATATTTCTGCGGACTGTAATTGCTTAGTGTCATTAAAAATATATAATCATAAACAACTAGTCCATGGATAAACTAAAACATCTCCCAATTAGATATTAATAAAAATTAATCTTATTATACATATTATACATAACATATTTCATAATCTCATAGGGAATAGATATATTATAAATGGATACCTCATATCATCAGTAAGGGTAAAAATGGGAGATATGTAACTGTAACAAGACCATAAGGCTATAAAAAAATGATCTTAACATATAAAGACCATACCCAGCATATCAACGATCATAATAATGAGTCATGGAATAAATATTGGTATTATATAAGAGATGAATAATATGGGAATAAATGAACAAGATCTATGATATCATTGTAATAGCATAACACATAGATTTTGGCATTCACATAAGAATAGAAAATCATTTCCATATTATTAAATTCTAATTTCCAAGGGTATCATTGTTTAGAGGGTCAACTGAAAAATCGTCATTGTCATAAATATTAACTACCTAGACCATTATAGGAGAAAAAAACCTTAATAAATAATGATCACTCTTTTTTCTAGTCTTTTCTCTCTCATAAGATATAAATAATTACCCCAATGCATTTGAGGGAGATATAGGTTAAACATGTGTTATAATGAATACCATTTTTATGTTTTCCAAAAGATTATAAAGAATTAATTATATTAAAACAAATGAAATGAAATGGGTTTTATGAACATTTTATAAAATCATAACCTATAGAAAAGAAACAGGTTTCAAAATAATTTCATCATTTCATTGTATAGTAACCCATTGATATTAACTGGTTTTCATTACAATTTCATCATATTATAATCCCTGGAGGAAAAGTAGGTTTAAAAAAATAAATGACATCAAAAAATAAATCATTCAAAGAATGATCAAGATTGGTATCCTTGGATCGTGTCCCCATTATGTAATCGGTGATATTAATGGATGTCATCTTAGATGGAAAAGTCTTTTGATCTATCATTTAAAACACATCTTGAGAAAAAGATCCTTTCTACTATGAAAAAAATAAAGCATAAACCATTTTATAATAAATTGTATTGGAAAATGAACATAAAAATTTTAAAAAGTATTATTCATTGAAAGTAATTCTCTTGATTTCAAGAATTTCTATTCAATCTATACATGATAAAACAAATATTCCATTCATATTTTTAATAAAACTAAAATACGATTTTTTGGAAATAAAGACATGAATATTCCAATAAAAATATTTTTTAATAATATTAGAAACGGGTAAAAATGATGTTTAAAAACATAGGAGAATAATAAAATATTTTTTCATAAAACATTTTTAAAAAATATGGGTTTGGAAGAAAAATGATTTTTGATCGAAGAGAGAAATAAAGTCGTATTTTCTTATACAAATTATCTGTTATTTTATGCACCATATGACATTAAAATGGAATGATTAATTAAAAATATCATGAATAACCATTGAATAATAAAATAAATGGGTTCCTTGATAAAAGAATCATAATGATTTATCCTTTAAAACAAAAACATTCCAATAAACGATGGTATTTTAGCAAAAAAATAATTTCCACATTGGTATCATGGAATAATATGACCCATGAAAAATAAAATATAACTAAATGAAAAATTTCATGATGAAATATAAAGTCATGATATTATTTTTCAAATGTTATTTTTATACACCTTGTTAAATAATATAGGTGCATAACATGACATTCTTTTCAATGAAGTCATATCGTGAAAAAAAATCCCTTACATTAAGGATTGGTATATGTCAAAAATTTTAGAGAAACCTATATAATAAATATAATGTTATAATACAACTATTATAGAAATATATGTATATCAATCATAAAATATATGATTTTCACAAGACATTTCATTAAACATTTATTTATCAATCCATGTAAGTGTAATATTTTGGGTAATGAATAAATTGTATATTGTTTATGTTTTTATTTATTATTTTTGGACCTCTTAATTTGATCATGTTTTAATAATAACCAGATTTTAAAAAATGATATAAATATTTTATATAGTTAGTATATATCTATTTATAGTTATTCAATGGTTTATATAATAGAAAATGAAACAGATTTTTTATGGTGATGGTATGTCGTATGTATGCTTTGATGTTATATCTATTTTCATTTTTGAATGAAATAAATAAATGTAAATGATATATTATCATTAAATAATATTTTTTTGTCAAATATATCACATATATTCATTAAAACTATCCTTACTACCTTTCATGAAAATATTGAAGGAATCACATTTCTTTGTGAGGTAGGAGTCCATTATACACATGAGGGGTGTCATCGTATTCCAACAAAATTTGAGAGTATCAATTTTTTTGTGATATAATAATAAAATAATTAAAATAAAATCATAAATAAGAAACATAAACATCTAAATAATAATTTTAAAAACCTTTTAGTAGTTGTAACAAATAAATGAATTACACTTGTTTCTGAGGTGATGGTCTGTCATACGCAAGAACATTGATTTTACAACTGATTTGATTGAAGTGGAGACTGTTTTTGTATATTCATATAACATAAAAAAATTAAATATATGTATTATTCTGGTTTTATTATATCACCTTGGAATAATAATAATTTATATTGTTGTGGTTTTAAATAAAACAAAACCTCTCATTGAGGAAGGTTATCTGCTCTTCAATAATCATACATTGTTTTCCACAAAAAACCATTCTATATTGGATTTATGTAAAAAATAGAGATTGTAAGATAAAAGAGGGAATTTGGTGAGGTATTTGGCTAGGTACTGGTGTACAAAATTTGTTAAATTTGTCAAGAATATAGGATAATGGGTGTAGTATTATATGTGATGTAGTGGAACACATGTAATTTTTTGAAAAGAGATAAGTACACCAAATTTTTTATCGTTTCATAAGGATAATATAATAGACCATTAAAGATAATGTAATGGATATAGATAATATAATTCTATAAAATTTATTTCATAAGATTTTTGGGTTATTTTGAACCCTTGTCATTTTTTAAGCCCTAGTTAAAATCTTTTTCATCTAAACCATGGAAAAAAAATTTATCTTTTTTGCAATTTATTTTTTCCAAAAAAAGAAGTTTACCATATTATGTAATATAAATTTTGATTAATCCGAATATTTAATCCATTTTTTCATATTTGATTCATGTAACTGTAAAACAATATTTTAATATTAATTATACAGACACGATGAGTAAGTGTGGTATTAAATAGAAAACGATATAAATGTTGCAAAATTTATCTATCTAAATTCATTAAGAAATTGATTAAAATTATAATAATTTGAATGTTGATGTATAATTGATATAGTTTAACTTTAACAGCAACATATATTAAAATTTATAACTATAAAAAAAATTAAAAGGAAGTTTTCAATTAAAATTAACTACTTCTCACTATTCATTAAAATGTTAATCATTTTAGAAAAAATCCGAAAATTCCCTCCTATGATAATTATGACATGATGATAAAAAAAATTTACTTAATAATTTTCTAAATTTATGGAAAAATAATTTTATTTTATTATCAAAATAAAAAGTAAAATATATGTTGTTTGAAAAATATTATTTTTGAAGCATATAACGAAATTTTAGAAAATTAAGTAATTTTTTGTAAATATGTTTCTATTATACAAAACCATTTTAATTAATATTTCATAAGATATTATAACTATTATTTTCAACATGTTTAATGTCTAGGATATAATGGTCTCTTTTATATAACTATAATAATATTATATCGTGGATTTTTTTAAAACTCGGAGTGTTGTATAACACAAGAAAACCTAGTATTGCATGTACTAAATGATTAACATGGTGTTTAGTGTAATGAAATTAGTAAATTATATTGTGTGTAACACAATCCATCAATGAAATTTAATTTATTAATTAAAAATCTACAAAAATGGGGTTCATACAGTCATGGTGTCTCAAATAATTTCATGTTGAACGTGCTAGCCATAGCATCAGAACCTCACTTCAGGTGCATCTTTCTATAAGAGTATCATAGACCTCTCTATGAAATTTTTCATTGGTCAATATATACCACCCCAATTAAATATTTTAGTATCTATAATTAAACACCCGTACTTTGTTTTCATATTTACCCTAAAAGATACATTCAATGTGTTATTTTTGAAATAAGTAGCATAGGCCATAGACCTTATATATTTTTTCACTTCTAATGCATAAGACTCTCAGTAACAGAGTCCACCCATGTGATATTTTCCACATTTTGGATATTAGGTATTATGAATCATTTACCTACATTATGGATATTTTCAATAGCTTGAGGGAATAATCTAAAAGTAACATGGACCTACCGTAAGTGAATTTTATCTTCCACAATGAAAAGACCACCTTTAAGATAAATTTTCCCTAAAAAACATATCTTCCAAAATTGGTGTTTTCAATTTCTATAAAAAACACCTCCCAAAGTAATTTTCTTTAAAATAATTCATTTATAAGGAAGTTATATTTTCCATATAAATAATCATAACATTTTACAAAATCATATTCCATTTCCCAAAAAACAATTATTATTATGTATGAAAAGTTCCATTTATGTTTCCATCCTTTATTGATTCACCTTACAATTTAAAATTCATTACCATTAAAATAACACAACTTAATAGATGATTTTAGTCCCATTAAAATAACATTTCTCAACAAATGGATTAAAAAAAATTCATATGTTTCAGAAAATAGATAAATAACATCCTAAAACTCATATTAATAAACATTAATATTTTTATTAATAGAAATTATGTCAACCCAAAACCATCAAATTTCCATTCATCCATTACAATTCCATTGGGTCTGAAAAAAGGTATAATATGCATTCAATGATAGATGAATGTGAAATTCTATTTCAAATCCTCGATGGATTTGAAAATTAATCATTTTAAATTATTTAATATATTTAACCACTTAATGGAATCAATCTAATTAGTGGAAAATTTCCTAACTATAGAATTCCACAAGATATCAATTTTTTAGTTGTATATATATTATTGATGGGAATTTAATTTAATGTGAGATTCCTCCTAAAAAATTACATTTATATGAGTATGATCTAAGATAATGTGGAAGTGACTATACTGTGTACCACATATAAAATAAGATGAGACTATTTGTCAATTTAAAGGGTTCACCTACCAAATTCATATAGACATTCTCCCATTTAATATAATCCTTTTATTTGGAAAAATCTAGTTAAAATAAAAAAAAGAATAATAATTCACTAAAAATATGAAATATTTGATGAAAATAGTATGAAATTGCGTGATAGTAGAAGAAAATAAGATTTAATGAAGTTGAACTGATAGACATACATCAAGGAAGTCAACAAAATTATAGGTTTGTGATTCCATTGATTACTGGATGATAAAACTCTATATTTGGGGAAATAAACCAAGAGGATGTTGTGTGTCAATTGTACTACATGGGGTCATCATCCCCATAATTTTAAAACATCTCCATCAAATGAAATATACTAATAAGAATTAAAAACTAGACATGGGGTTCTCATGGATTGGCATAAGGTATTCCTCCAATATAATTCAGGGAATGGGGATCCTCCACACTATCTGGCCATTCCATGGAATGAAATATGATATCATGTCATGAAAGGATAAAACCTATAGTTTTTCATATTCTTTCTGGGAAACTTCCCAGAGACCCATCCCATGATACCTCCAACCCCGAAAATAGTTAAATTCTTACAGTACATGTCTCATTGATTTTAATTCATACACTAGGTAATAGTTAGGGTTTTATAACCCACCACCATTAAATAATTTCATTCTTGAGATGTAAATGTCAAACAACACATGAACTCATCGACCAATAATAGCAGACACATATCCCACGTTCGAGACATTGTCCCTAATACCTCCACCGGGACACATCTATTCTTACAGATCACATACACTAGAATAATTTAAATATAATTGAGAGCCCATTGTCCATTATCCACCAACACAATAAGAAGATCCTAAAATTATGCATCAAATTAAATATCAATATTTCACCAACGAACAAATCAATAGTTCTTCCTAATACTAAGTAGCCAAAAATAATTGCAATAAATTTCATTGGTCTAATGCTTAATGGATACATTCAATGGGTTTCATCACATGACTAACCCCCTAAAAAATTTGATGAAATAGGGTTTCACCTCATGAATCACACCATAATTGGGACCCACCACATTAATCTTATCAACAAATTCTCCAGCATTTGACAACAATTTCAGATCCAATTGAAAATAATTCAAATTATTCTACATTATACACATCCTAGTAAATGATAAAATATTTTCCTCGAAACAAAAAATAGTATAATTATAATAATTATTTTTTTAATCCAAGGATCATCTAAAACTAAGGATGTATTCAATTATGATGTCCTCTATTATTCGAGACACTCTCATAGACATTCATAATCATCAATCCAAATATACAAAAAAATGATACACCTTTCATCAATTGTGTTATTTACAATAAATACGCCAATCTAGATCCGTTTATCAACACATTACTTTCCAAATATCTATGATTCTAATTACATTAAATGACTACTCATTAATTACAATCTCATTATAACATTGATGAATTAAAATATCTCAAAATCACACATAACTAGTTGATTCCAATGGTCCAAAATAGTACACTTCTTATTTAACATTCTCATAAAGACTAGTGGTCGCAATAATGAGTATATTTATATCACAAGGACTCAACTGATTTATATGTAAATAGCTTTACCCATAGAATTGAAGTCCCATAAACCCAACCAACTCAAAATCCAAATTTTTATATCATATTTTTGTGTACCACCTGACTGTTTTCCAACACACGTGAGTTACCAAACACTGATTGTACCAAACCCAGCGAAATTTTACCAACCCACACCCTACATTGATGAAATACAATTTATTTTCAAATCTCTGCATCTTGAATCCAAATAAACATCACAAAATAATATCCACTACAGGGTTAGCTAAATTCATATGTCACAATTTTTTATTTACTAAAAACTATAAAGGATGATAAGCACATTCACGAACAATCCATAGTATTCTCCTCAGTTTATAAATTCATTTTCACTAATCAATGAGAATAATACTACCCAGTATCCCCAATCCAAAAAATATCATCATTTCTAAACCCCACTCATGCTGCCTAAATAATAACTCAAATGATGATCATCTCGAGACATAATTAACATTGTGCTTCATCATTCAACTTCCTACCATATTTTTTAACAAAAAAATCACTATACACATAGTCTCAATGATTATAGATCATATACCATGACCTTTATCATAATCATGAACTCACACATTTAATATTTGGAGTTACACAATGTTCTGTAGGACCCTAGGTAAACATACCACCAGAGATATAATGTCCAATTGTGGCAACCCACCATCCATAAGAGTTTTCCTCATTTAACATAACTAGGCATTACATGTTTAATTTTTATACCATTATTACTTTATTGGAACTTATATAGTATACATGTTAGCCCATGGTCCATTACTACATCAATAAACTACATCGAGTCTGCTACTTTATCC
>CAUJRU010003186.1:0-54569 GCA_963277665.1 Viscum album
TCCAATGTATATTCCTTTTGGATCATTCTCATTGGGAACTAAAACCATTTTATTGAGATGAACTGGCTATATTGTAACACCCCAAGCTTCCACGGTATGTTTCCCTTTGAATAATGAAATGGCGTGTGTTGTAGGCAACATCAAGTTCTTACACACACCGCAACCTATCAAACTAGCCGTTATGAATAGTAATACATACTTTTTGAAATTTTATACATTTTATCTTTTAAAATGGATATTATTTTTGGATTCATAATATCGAAATTATCTTAGGGTGAAATTTTGGTACTTTTCAGATAACTTTCATATTTTGATGAATAGTGAAAATTACTAAATTTTAATTAAAAACAACTTTTTTAATCAAAATAATTAATAATGATAAATTATGAATTTGAGTGGTTTTAAAGTATATTTAGAATATATTTATACCATTTAATTCAATTTTGGTCATTGTATATAATTTCACAATTAAACCGAACATAAACAAGTATCAATCTTTTGATAGTTATTATATCTTAAAAACACGCTTTTTTGTTTTAACAGCGGGAATTAATTTTAAATTAATTTCTGCCACTTTTGTGTTTTGAATTTGGAAAAATGGATTCGATATTTTGAATCAGGATTTATAAATTGTGTAAATAGGTAACTTTTATTTTGAGACATTTTGAATAATTATTTCGGTAAATATTTTATTTACCATGGTTAATGGGTAAATTCGGTAAATAAGGGTTAAAAAATAATATTATAATAATACTAAATTACCCTAAAACGTATCCTAACCTTATTTGTTGATACATGGCCGACCATGGGTATATTTGGGTCGATTTTGGGACCCCATGGTGCCACTTGTAAGTGATAGGGACACTTTATTTTAATTAAGTTAAAATGAATACAAAAATTACACAAGCATATATCTTTTGGAAAAACAATTTTTATATAGGGTTATATATGTTTGATTTTTGACTATAAATATTCATGATAAATATAACAATATTTACTACATAATGGTATTTTATTTATAATTTTCAGAAATTAAATAATTTAATTTATTTATGACACAATAGTGATGCAGTAATTACCATAATAGTGAAAAATTACAATGATTGATATGGTAGATACCAAAATAAATTTAATTTGAGACTTTTTAGGAATTAAAATAATTATATTGGTTAATATGACATATTAGTATTTATTTAATTAACATTTTTCGAAGTAATCATTCTGTTATGAGTTTTACAAAAATCAATTACTGAATAGTGTCAAAATTGATATAAAAGAGTTTTTAAAAAAAATATTATATTATTAATTGATATTAAATTCTTAAAAATATAAGGTTCGGACAAGAGACTTATATCAAGATAGGTGTATCATTAATGGACCACTTGGGAGTCTCTTGGATGTATATAGTATGTTTATTAACCATATAATATAAAAAATACAAAGAGACATTGTAAAAGTGAAACTAATTAACTAAGAGTTAATACTTAAAGACAAGGTTAGTATAATGGCCCAAAAGTGTCTAAATTCTATTGGTTGAGTGTTTTTAGACCTATACCCACCTTAAAATTTAAATAATTCACTTTGGATGCATTAATAACCGAATATGAATTTATTATAAAATAATATTTCTAGCTTTTCCAAAGTTTCCCCTCACCCCTCTTATAAAAGGGCACTCCCCCTTCTCATTAACTCACACATTAAAAGTATTTTGGTTCAGCCAAACTCTTCCAAAATACTCTTTAAACTTCCCTCACTTAATCCTATAGGCATTACTTTAGTCATAAAGCCAACCTAAGAGCCCTTTTTATCAAATCAAAAGGAAGAACCTAAAGAAGAGGTAATGTTTTCACCAAACTTTTTCAAATTCATTTCTTCTTCAAATTATTCTTTCTTTGTTATTATCATTTTAAAATAATTAATACAGTATCTCCTATATAAGTTATGTTATTATAAACATGGTGAAACCATATTTCAGTATTCTATCCATCCTTTGAATGACATGTCACCATACGTGCGTACGTACGGCTTACCGTCTCCACATCGTGGTGTAATTGTTATTCAAAACATTATTTTTTGGATGGGTATAATAATTATGTGTAATTCATGTAAATAATAAATATAACATGATAATTATTCTTTATATAAGATATACCATCCAATTAAATATTATTTTAATATCAGAAGAATGATATTGTCGCTTGTGCGTACGTACGGACTACTGTCTCCACGAACGCGATGAGATTCATTCTCCATCGTATCCATTCAAGTATAATTATCATTTTATGATTTAAAAATAATTTTTAAGGACTTGATATCATTATGGATATGAATAAGATACATACTATCCATGACAAACATGGCTTATGTAACAAAACATATCAAAGAAAACAAGTAAGTTAACACCCGAAACGACGATAATACTAAGATATTATTGACAAAGCAATGTTAAAAGATCATATATGATATCATATTAAAATATATGATTCTTTTATAATTTAATAAAAATTATTTCACCATTATACAGGAGGTTAACCTACCCTCGACCAAGGAAAAAGTACAAAGTAAGGGGTTTCTTATCTCACTCTTAATTTCGTGAGAATTCCATTGTTCACCACTTATTTATTTGCATGTGGTGTATGTGTATTGCCCATGATTTTATTCCATGTGTAATATACTTTAATTTATGGGTATTTAAATCATCATTGTATGATCCTTCTTTCATGGTTGTATGTTTCAAAAGTTACAAAATCGATAAGGGAATTTGAAATTTCAATTTCCACTTATTCGGCTTTACGCAAACTTCATTGATTATTTTACTCCAAGATTATTTGTAGAACCTCTATTCATTTGATTATGTCATAAATTGCACTCCAATTTCTGTGGATATAATTTTGATACACATAATAACTCCATTGATAAATTATCAGGTCATCGGTATGAACTTGATAAGAGTAATTTTTACTCAATTTCGATTTGTTGAGATAAACATCCAATTCATTGGGGTTGTTTTTACAATAATATGTGTGAATGTCCTTTGATTGTCTTACACTAAATATCCAATCATATTTAGTGTATTTATATTTTTCACAAATAATTATGTCGTTAATTTATCTTTAACCTAAGGATACAGCCTTTATGAGAGATTTCATCTCAATTTACATTCCATTGAGACTTCTTTGTTGTTATACACCAAATCACTTTTATGTGGTGTATATAATGTACTTTGAAATAGTATATCATGAATCCCTTTATTCTCATGATATTACAAAGTTTTTATTACTTCAATTATTTGTATTCAAGTGTCTCACTTTTGGTTAGAAACTCTCACTAAAATACCATTTTTAAATGTTTTAAAGACTTATTATTCTAAATATTTCTCATTAATGTCCATGTTTTAAAAATGTTTTTAAGGATTTATTTATATGAACATTAAAGTTTTCAAATCAAAAGTCCTTTTAAAAGTTTCAAAGTGGTATTGGACACTTTGATTCAAAAATCTATTTTTAAATGGCTTCTTGAAAAATAGTGTGACTTTTAAATGTTTTCAAGAAAAAGGGGGATATTTCTCTCAATAGTTTGATGATTATTTTAATCTATGTCAATATCCTTCATTATTCTCAATTGAAGTTAATCTGATACAATACAATCTTCCATATTGTATCGAATGAGTTATGTTTGACTGTGGATGTGCTATTTTTATACCATTCATGGTTTGTGGTTAAAGTATTGACATTTCGTATGCTAGTTTTAATACGAATGTTTATGTTATGTTTCAATATTTTCATACGAGGAATGAATTGGAATTAGTAAGTGACGGGTGGAGCCCACTATAGCTCCCCGATGCATCGGTAGGTCTCATGAGACAAACTAGTGTCTTGGCACAAGGCCTTGACAAAATCTTATTTGTAGTCTTGGCACGAGGCCTTGGCTATGTGGTTATGATTGTCTGGCATTATGCATTCCATCATTAACAAAGTGGTTATTGATATTGAATGTGATTATTTGATTAGTAGAATATCCATGTGAATATGTAAATGGAATTATTTCATTTTATTTTTTCCATACTATGTTGAAGTTCAAGTTTAAAAGGCTTTTGTTTTAGTTATACATTGCCTTCAATGTTTATTCTTATTTATGAATGTTTCTGCTATATTGTTATCCTTACTAGGCATTTGATCTCACCCCTTTTCTATGTTTTATTTTTCCCAGGATGTGAAGAAATAATTTATGAATGACCTACAGGGATAGTATGAGGGGATATGAAGACAAGATGTTGTTGTAGTTTTTTTACCTTATGATGTAATGTAAGACTTATGAATATATCTATTGTTTCCAAGACTACTAAACTAATCGTTCTTTCAAGAATTGATCCTTTGTGATCATGCCAATGTTATGTAATAATGCACCGACTCTAGGTAACTGGGGTCGGGGTATTACAGTTGGTATCAGAGGAAGTTTAGTACAAAACTTGGAAGATAGATTTAGATAAACTTTGCTTAGAGCACGCAGAACTAAGATGAACTTTGAGGATTAGTATAGAAGAACTTCCTAATGTTTTGGTATTGTATAGATTTTGTGAGTTTTACGAGAAATACATCCCTGTCTGGATACGAGGAGGTAGAGGCGGCTCTGGCACAGATGTACCTAGGGGTAAAACCCAAAATCACCGCTTTGAGCTAGACTCGAACGGGAACTGGTGCACGAAAATGGGCCTTGCTGCACTCTTGGTTACGACACTCCCGGTGGATATGCTTAGGATAATTTAAATTTTTTTTACAAACCGATTTGAAGTATTATATATATAAGATGAGAGTAAATGACCTTGGTTAATCCTAATGTGTTTCAAATTGAGAATATGGTGACATGTTAATCTCTAAATGATTTTTTGACTACTGTTACTCACACAATGCTTTCTGGTTTTAGTCAATGGCTGGATTCCAAGGAAGTCATAGTGACTTTGAGAATGATGTACAAGGTGGGAGCGGTGGTGGAAATGAGAAACAAAATGGAATGTTGATAGGAGTAAAAGATATCATCTTTATGCCAAATCAATTTTCCAAAAATATGATCAACAATATATATATTAACCAAATTCCTGGACTCAACAAAGAAGAGAAAGGTGATGAATGATAAGAGATCCAACAGTGGAGACCATGGAGAAAGGAATCCTACATTTCCATCATGTAGGAAATGTGGAAGGAGACACCCAAGAAAGTGTCTCAATGGGACAAAGAAATGCTTTACGTGCGGGAAGGAAGGACATAAAGTGAAGAATTTCTGAAGAAAATTGAAGAGTACTATGGAAGAAGATAAAAATGGTCCCAAGAGTCCATTTACAGTCATTTGCCGTAAATGTAGGGGACCTGGCCATTACTCGAGTGAATGCCCTATTATATAGGATATTTTCTTGGTCAAATAAGAAGCTATGTGGAAATAAATGGTCGGTAAAATGTTTAAAAAGTATTAGTGCTCCTTGTTGATGGGTTTACTTTGGAATAATTTTCTCTTGTATTTTTAACCCTGCAGTTTTCCATGTGAGAATGATATTTGAGGAAGAATTGTCTTTTCTCTTGTGTATATAGTTATAAATAACCATTTTGTTTTATATGATCGTTGGGTTTGAGGCAATTATAAGTTATTATAATTTGGGATGAAAATGCAAGGTATGAGATAAGATTTGTGGTTAAATTATGTTATGGTTATTTTGAGGAATTTATCTCATTTTGGTAATGTTATAAAATATAGTTTTTAAAAAAGGACAACATGCAAACCGTGTGACAACCCGTCGCGTCGGACAAAGCTGTGGGAATCGAACCCACAACCAAAGTGTGATTGGGATTTATCACCTACCACTGGACTATGTGAAGTCCCTGGTTAGCGTGACTATTATTTTTAGTTAAATGATTTTATTGATCAATAATAATTTTATTTGGGATCTTATTTATTATCAAATGAATACCCTTAGTATAGGAAAATTATTTGGTGATTATGTGATAAATGTTATTTTGGAAGTTGTTCACTTTGCTGTGAACACTAGATGCCCAAGGAAAATAGAATAGTTTGATATTTCATTTTAGGAGTAATGGTGGATTTTTATCTAGGTTTTTATTGTGGATTTATAGTTATTTGGGTTATTTATGGAAATAATTAGGTTTATTACTTTTAAGTATGTGACTTTAAGAGTAATTAATGTCATTTGGAGATACAATTTAACATGGAAGACTAAATTCTTATAAGTTTTGGGTTTCAATATTAGTTTGGATTATATTGAAGGATTTTAAGGGCAATTGATTATTGAATGGTATTTATTTAACTTTGGGGTATTGATCATTTAATTTTAGAAATTAAGATTAGTGTTTTTTTTCTCTAATGGAATATCCATTTGGGGGATCATCAAATATTATACTAAACATTTTGGTTTTGATTAATCTCTAAATACAAGGTAAATATATATTTTATCCTATGTGGATCATGTATTTCTATAGAAGTTTATTCTACCTCTTCCATTGTGACCAAGTCTTCTTGAATACTCATTGTTAAAAAAAATGAGTTAGTGGTATAAATTTATTAAATAAGGAAACTCTACTTAAAAGGTAATTATATCTATTTATGTTCTTAGTCAATATTATAAATGAATTCCTCGTCCTTATGTAATGTAACTTAAAACAAAAAATTTTGTCAGTTTACTTTTCCTACTTGGAGACTAATGACCGTTTGTCCCCACACAAGTTTGTGATTTTCTTATTGTTAACTTTCTCCTGATCATGTTTTCTATCCCTCTCCATCAGAACTTAACACTTAGTTTATCGTCCATATCCATGTTTTCCTACATGGAATCCTAGTATGGTTTATCTTGGGTGACATTTATACCTCTCTTCCTTTCTATTAAAGTGATAGTTTTATTGACTCTTTTTCCGATGTGGGACTTTCCATTATATTCTCAAGCCCAATTTTAAAATAAATTGCGAGGATGCAATTTATTGAAGGAGGGGAGAATGTAACACCCCAAGCTTCCATGGTACGTTTCCCTTTGAATAATGCAATGACGTGTGTTGTACGTAACATCGAGTTCTAACACACACCGCAACCGATCAAACTAGCCGTTATGAATAGTAATACCTACTTTTTGGAATTTTATACATTTTTTCTTTTAAAATGGAATTTATTTTTGGATTCGTAAAATCGAAATTAGCTTAGGGTGAAATTTTGGTACTTTTCGGATAACTTTCATATTTTGATGAATAGTGAAAATTACTAAATTTTAATTAAAAACAACTTTTTTAATCAAAATAATTAATAATGATAAATTATGAATTTGAGTGGTTTTAAAGCATATTTAGAATATATTTTTAACATTTAATACAATGTTGGTCATTGGACATAATTTCATAATTAAACCAAAAATAAACAAGTATCAATCTTTTGATAGTTATTATATCTTAAAAACACGCTTTTTGTTTTGACAGCGGGAAATAATTTTAAATTAATTTCTGAAATTTTTGTGTTTTAAATTTGGAAAAATGGATTCCATATTTTGAATCAGGATGTCCAAATTGTGTAAATAGGTAACTTTTATTTTTAGACATTTTGAATAATTACTTCGGTAAATATTTTATTTACCATGGTTAATGGGTAAATCCGGTAAATAAGGGTTAAAAAATAATATTATAATAATACTAAATTACCCTAAAACGTGTCGTAATCTTATTGTTTGATACATTTCCGACCATGGGAATCTTCGGGTCGATTTTGGGACCCCATGGTGCCACTTGTAAGTGATAGGGACACTTTATTTTAACTAGGTTAAAATGAATAAAAAAATGACACAAGCATATATCCTTTAGAAACACAATTTTTACATAGGGTTATATATGTTGGATTTTCTACTATAAATATTAATTAGAAATATAACAATATTTCCTACATAATTGTATTTTATTTATAATTTTTATACATTAAATATGTTAATTTATTTATGACACAATGGTGATGCAGAAATTACCATAATAGTGGAAAATTAAAATGATTGATATTGTAGATACCGAAATAAATATAATTTTAGACTTTTTATGAATTAAACTAATTTTATAGGTTACTATGACATGTTAGGAATGATTTAATTAACTATTTTAGAAGTAATCATTCTGTTATGAGTTTTACAAAAATCAATTATTGAATAGTGCAAAATTGACATGAAAGGGTTTTTAAAACAAATATTATATTATTAATTGATATTAAATTCCTAAAAATCTAAGGTTCAGCCAAGAGACTTATATAATGACATTTTTATCATTAATGGACCACTTGGGGGTCGCTTGGATGTATATAGTATGTTTATTAACCATATAATATAAAAATACAAAGAGACATTGTAAAAGTGAAACTAATTAACTAAGAGTTAATACTTAAAGATAAGGTTAGTATAATGACCCAAACCTGTATAAATTCTATTGGTTGAGTGGTTTTCGACCTAGACCCACCTTAACATTTAAATAATACACTTTGGAGCCATTAGAAACCGAATATGAATTTATTATAAAATAATATTTCTAGCTTTTCCAAATGTGCCCCTCACCCCTCTTATAAAAGGGCACTCCCCCTTCTCATTAACTCACACCTTCAAAGCCTTTTGGTTCGGCCAAACTCTACCCAAATACTCTCTCAACTTACCTCACTTCATCCTAGAGGCCTTCCTTTAGTCAGAAAGACAACCTAAGAGCCCTTTTGAACAAATCAAAAGAAATAACCCGAAGAAGAGGTAATTTTTTCACCACCCTTTTTCAAATTCATTTCTTCTTAAAATTCTTCTTTATTTGTTATTATCATTCTAAAATAATGAATCCAGTATCTCCTATATAATTTAATGTTATTATAAACATGGTACAACAATATTTCAGTATTCTATCCATCCTTTGAATGACATGTCACCATACGTGCATACGTACGGCTTACCGTCTCCACGTCGTGGTGTAATTGTTATTCAAAACATTATTTTTTAAATGGATATAATAATGATGTGTAATTCATGTAAATAATAAATATAAAATTATAATTATTCTGTATATAGGATATACCATCCAATTAAATATTATTTTAATATCAAAAGAATGATATTGTCGCTCGTGCGTACGTACGGACTACCGTCTCCACGAATGCGATGAGATTCATTCTCCATCGTATCCATTCAAGTATAATTATCATTTTATGATTTAAAAATAATATTTAAGGACTTGATATCATTCTGTATATGAACAAGATACATCCTATCCATGACAAACATGACTTACGTAACAAAACATATCAAAGAAAACGAGTAAGTTAACACCCGAAACGATGATAATACTAAGATATTATTAAAAAAGAAATGTTAAAAGATCATATATGATATCATATTAATATATATAATTCTTGTATAATTTATTAACAATTATTTCACCATTATACAGAAGGTTAACCTACCCTGACCAAGGAAAAAGTACAAAGTAAGGGGTTTCTTATCTCACTCTTAATTTCATGAGAATTCCATTGTTCACCACTTATTTATTTGCATGTGGTGTATGTGTATTGCCCATGATTGTATTAAATGTGTAATATAATTTAATTTATGGGTATTTACATCATCATTGTATGATACTTCTTTCATGGTTGTATGTTTCATAAGTTACCAAATCAATAAGGGAATTTGAAATTTCAATTTCCACTTATTCGGCATTACACAAACTTCATTGATTATTTTACTCCAAGATTATGTGTAGAATATCTATTCATTTTATTATGTCATAAATTACACTCCCCTTTCTGTGGATATACTTTTGATACACATAATCACTCCATTGATAAATTATCAGGTCATCAGTATGAACTTGATAAGAGTAATTTTTACTCAATCTCAATTTGTTGAGATAAACATCCAATTCATTAGTGTTGTTTTTTAAAAGAATATGTGTGAATGTCCTTTGATTTTCTTACACTGAATATCCAATCATATTTAGTGTATTTATATTTTTCACACATAATTATGTCGTTAATTTATCTTTAACCTAAGGATATGACCTTTATGAGAGATTTCATCTCAATTTACATTCCATTGAGACTTCTTTGTTGTTATACACCAAATCACTTTTGTGATATGTTTGACTATAGATGTGCTATTTTTATACCATTCATAGTTTATGGTGAAATTATTGACATTTCGTATGCTAGTTTTAATACGAATGTTTATGTTATGTTTAAACCTTTTCATATGGGAATGCATTGGACTTAATATGTGACGGGTGGAGCCCGCTATAGCTCCTCGATGCATCAGTAGGTCTCATGAGACAAACTAGTGTCTTGGCACAAGGCCTTGGCAAAATCTTATTTGTAGTCTTGGCACGAGGCCTTGGCTATGTGGTTTTGATAGTCTGGCATTATGCATTCCAACATTATGAAAGTGGTTATTGATATAGCATGTGATTATTCGATTAGTAGAATATCCATGTGAAAAAGTAAATGGAATTATTTCATTTTACTTTTGCCATACTATATTGAAGTTCAGGTTTAAAAGGCTTTTGTTTTAGTAATGCATTGCCTTAAGAGTTTATGCTTATTTTGAATGTTCCGATATATTGTTATCCTTACTGGGCATTTGAGCTCACCCCTTTTCTATGTTTCATTTTCCCAGGATGTGAAGAAGTAAGTTATGAATGACCTGCAGGGATATTATGAGGGGATAATAGTGTGGACTATGGAGGCAATATGTTGTTGTAGTAGTTTTTCATTTTATGATGTAATGTAAGACTTATGAATATATCTAGTGTTTCCAAGGATACTAAACCAATCGGTCTTTCGAGATTTGATCTTCTTGTGATCATGCCAATGTTATGTAATAATGCATCGACTCTGGTTAACTAGGGTTGGGGCGTTACAAACATGGTAACAATTTCAGTTTCCCACTGTTAACTATAAATTTTTTAACCCTTCAAAATGTTATAATATCAGGAATATACCATCAAATAAAAGAATATTACACTCAAATTGAAACTATTGAAGAATTAAATTATAGGAACGTGCATCATTTTTTATATTAGAACCTCCATAAGGATCCTTGTGATTGTTGTCACAACCTTGAAATTCAATGTACTTTCATTAGGATAACTTCTCCATCCAACAAAATTAAAAATTATTTAGGATTAAAAAACTCATCATACTTGTATATATGAAATTTAAATTATTATATCCTATAAAACTTCTCAACACATTGAAAAACTATACTCTATAAATGGGATCTCAAACAAAATCTAGACCACATAAAGGATCATTTCATTTACCCTAGAATTACCAGTAGTTTTCCTCCATGTTCCTAATGACACACCAATGAAATGGAACATAGTTCATGAATAATTTATATTTATACTCTTTATATTCATAAAATCACCTCTGGTATGGAAGCCATCATTTGGTGATATCTTTTTAGTAACCCGATTGACCACATACCCACGATGACACAACCGTCTTCCACTAGGCTATTCATGTCACCTCAACAATTGAACACACATGAAGTATTATTTCATCCAAGAAAAAACTCAATACATCAGAATCTATTTGGTACCACCACTAATGTCCAAGTGAAACTCCTCCAATGTCCTTGATTAACTAATTTATAAATAACCCCACTACTATTATTTATGACCAATCACTATAACCATGTTTTGATACCCCTTATTATGGATTGTGCACAAATTTTAATTTCTAAAAGTTCAATATACCAATTCTTCATAATAGTAGAACATGAACCATATAAATCATCTTCATATAAGTGAACATCCCAAATGGGATCAACATTTTAAACTCAGATTTACAAGCACCCAATCCACCACATAGATTACCCTTATATTCACATGAGAATGCTATTATAGTGAACACAATGATTTTGTGGTTACTAAATTGTTTCATGTATCCAAATGAGAGTGTTTGAAACATATTTCATTCAATTAAATGACGTATATCTTAGTTACAAGGATAATAAACCTTTATAAACCCTATATAAACTACTAGAATAATTATAACTAATTTTTTAGTTTTTACATCTTCCAAAAATACAATTTTTTGAATTCTTATTTTTTCAATATAGGCTATAGATCCTAGATTCACCCATGTGTTCTCCTTCTTAATTCAGATCTACTGTGTGTCATGCCTTGTTAGTATTTTACAATCCTTCTACACACGTGGGTTGATCCCACTTATATAGTTGGTCATATCCAATTATCCAGTAACATCACCTTCTGAATATTATGGGTGACCCACCATTAGATCTCACAACCTACATTTACAAATAGAATATATTTCTTTAATTTATTACTCCTAGTAAATATTAAAAACCATATTACCATCCAAACTAAAATTTTATAAATATTTCATTTATTAATAAACACACAAGTAAAGTCTTCACAAATCATCACCATTGGATTCTAAACATGTCTTTTTCACAACCATCTTCATCTGAAGAATATAACTACCCCATTACAATAGTAGATAATCCTCCTTGTCATTGAAAAACTTGGATTCAACTTTGTTATATCCACTGAACTCATACATTCATCTCATTTCACTAGAATCACATCAAGTTAATCTGACTATAAAGTATCATTCCACCGATCTTACAATCCATGTCTCCACTCTAGGAATTTGTTATACTGAAACAAATACTTTTATCAGACTTTCTTCTACTCCCTAAATCTATAAATTTCATGGTCTTGGTTCAGTATCTTAATAATACTTCATTATTGCAACATTAGGTAACCTAATTCTAGAGTTTCGATAACTCAATATAGAAATTAGTTATCACAAAAAAACCCAAAACCAATTTAAATGAATAATATATAAATTTTAGAATTGTTTCCTTTGAAAAATTATTTTTTCTAAAGAACTATGATTCCAACCAATTTCCCACCTCACAGCTCAATTATACTTATGAAATAATATAAAACAATTTTGGGAAGGAAGGTAAAATCTACATGTAATGTAGCTTACCAAATGGGTTGTTCATGGATTTTATATACTTAAATATGGTTCACATATTAGGTAGTTCCTAAAATTAGAAGAGGATACATATTAAATAAGTGGTATAAATTGTCTTAATGTTGTCTAAAATCATGAAATATTAAAAAAATAAAAAATAGTGTTCTATTTCTGTTGGAAATCATGACAATTTTTCAAGAAATAGGGTACTATAATGAATATTTATATAGGTTTAGAGTACTTATTATTGATATAATTACAATAATGGTCAGCCATTTAATGGATTGGATAATAATAGTTGGATTATATAATGAATATTTCAAAGATTTCATATCAAGAGAATGAATTTATATTTCAAATAATTTTAAAAACTAATCAAAACTAAGTTGACCCAATTAATTTCTAAAATATTAAACTATGGATTTAAAATTTAGGGCCATGATTAGTTAATATATCATAGAATAGTAAAATTTATATATTATATAATGTTATCTCATAGAAAAACAAGGGGTAAAAATTTAGTTCAACCCAATGATCCCACCCACACAAACGATTACAGTTTTATCCCTAATGTTTAACCATGTTTGAGGTGATTCCAAACAAGATGCATGTATTTATATAAATGGAATAATTATAAAAGTTTTAATGAAAGTGAAGTTAATTTTTACTTAAACTAAAATCTATACCTTGATTGTTATATTGATAAAAATTTATTGAAATCTATTTCATTTGATGATATTTTGGTTTAATGGATTCTTATAATAAATTTTTTGTAATTTAGACATTTGTGAGCCATGGAATATATCAATAATATTCAAGAATAAAGTTCTTCCAAAAATATATATCAGACTGTATCGATTTCAGTATGACCTTACAAGTGATGTTTTGAAATAATTTAATGATAAAGTCAAATACATGGGAGATCGAAAAATGAGTAAAAATAGAAAAAGGGTATATGAAAATACATAAATTTGGAAGGTGGAAGCCTAAGAAATCATAGGGTCTACTTTATTTTCACCACTAATAGTCTCATTTATCTCTATTGTATGTATTGATTCATGTTAGAGGTGGTATTTAATGAAAATTAACACTCTATAAAAACGTATTCTTCCACACCTTGTAAACTATGGATTGTAGCCTAAATATAAAGTTTCTAGTAATTGGAGGCCCAAATAGGGTAGTGTTATCTTATAGATAAAATAATATAATAGTATTTTTATCATGGATTATATATATATGATGAGTTGGATAGAGTATCATCGATGGAGTTGGGTCAATGGTGGTTATAGAAATTTTGGTGATATTAATATTATCTTCAACATTGTGGAAATATATAATTGGCGACTCTATGTTTCATACTACTGAAATAGTGGATATTGTCCCAATATAAAAACCTACAAGATGCTCATATCTAGTATTCATTTCCAGTGAATATTAGTCAATTGATAAATCAATTATTTAGGTGGAGGCTTTAGTCTAGATGTAGGTTTAATGAAGTGGCATCACTATTTTGGAAACAACTATATTTTTATTCCCTTTATGTTAATACACAATATAAAGATAGATTTTGGCTCTTAGGAGGTAGTGTGTGATCATGATAAGTGATGAAAAACTTTTGGAGTGGTTTGGTAAAATAAAATTTATATGAAGGATGGAGGTTGGGTAATATGGGTTATTTATATACATGGTTGAGGAGGTAAAAAATATGGTTTCTACATAAAACATTGTGGGATCTTCTAAAGAGAGTGATAAAAAAAGGATAATGGTGGGGTCATGGTTGATTTTTGGGTTTGGATAGCATGTAACAACCATTCATTTAATTGTAACATCCTGAGTATTTGGATCATGTTTAAATCCTCCCATGTTTTGAATTTTTGGAGTTTGGTGGGTAGACCAACTTATTTCTCGATTATCAAAACCTAATACCATGTTTTTCTTTGAACCAATACCTTGTTTTTTTTCATGTTTTAAGGCTTGAAAATTGTCTTGGGTTTTTGAATGGGTTTCAGGTGCATTGATGGCCCGAATGACCTATTTTGGTAAAGTGAAAGATAATGAGCGTGGTAAGTATAAATACAACCTTGATCCGACCTCAATTCTTTAATCTATCGATGGTGTTGGATCTATATCAGTAAGGCTCTCCATCAACTAGCTTTTATTTTCCTTTTCTTTCCCCTCATAGTCTATTAAATATATGTGATCCATTTTCCCCTATATTCAGTGAGTTCATCTAAAGCACCGATATTTTCCAAATCGGTTTGAGTTAGAGGCTACGATTAGGCCTGCCTACATCTACGACTATGAGGTTGATGATGCATACTTTTCTTTGTGTTTTTTCAAGTGTTTTTGGGGAGCGATATTTATCCCCCCATTTTGTTGACTGAGCAATACCCAGTAAATCAAATGGTTTCTATTAATTAATTGAACCTTATAAGATTCATATGGGAATGCTCAATCGAGACTAAAAATGGCTTGATCTGTTTGACAAGATTTGGATTGTGGGTTGTTTAGGATGGGATGATGATTTATTTAATTTTAGTTGTTTAATTCTTTTTATTGAACTGAATTGTATGTATAGAATTCTTGTGAGATCCATGGGATCTTGACAAGCTCAGCCCAAGGATTGGGATTGCATTGGCTATCTGTTTGAGGCAATGTGGTCATGAGGAAAATCTTGGCCTGATGCATTTGGGTGATGAGAATCCCCAGTTGGGCGAGTCAATTTTATGATTGAGGAAAATAGGACGTCAGGTTATGGGTGAAGCTTGTGTGATATTGGATGGAGTGGAAATCGGTTTGAGTGCCATGGTCGTGAGGGAATGAGGTACCGAGTTTGGTGTTCCTTAGGTTTTAAATTAATGGGATTTTCTCACCCATTTTAGATAGTGTGTTTTTTAGAGTCATGAGCACATAGGTTGACTCAGATAGTTCAGATGGTATTGACCATTCACATGGGTATAGACCCTTAGTAGTTAGAAAATATGTAAAGGTTTTGGGTTCTTTTTGCATAAAGACACATGGATGGCGAGGAAGAATCAGATGATAGTTTTGAGGCTATAGGTTTGGAGGATAAGGCTCCCTATGCTTGAAGAAAGTGGTATAGGACTCATTTGCAAGGATGAAAACTACCATACCTTGGGATATCGGTTGTAGATAATAAGGTGGTTATTGTTTTGGGATATATATCATTGTACCTCTAGGTATCAGTATTTGAGCCGACATGGGATTTTGAGAAGGGGTCTGAGGGATTGAATTATTTTAGGTTGGGTGTTCTTTCGAGATGTTGATTACTTGGTTGTTGGAACGAGGTGCTGGGTGATATTAGAAAGTGGAACCCAAGGGTTCACCTAGGGATATTTGACATTAGGGGATGACTTGGGATATTTTCTAAGCTTTTTATCCTCCTTAGTTATTATGGTGTTGGCCAAAGCAGGTGATAGCTTCTTGGTGGCTGTTCAGCACCAAGGAAGCCTACATTTCTTATGTTAATGTTTTTGTTGTTTATTTTTTAGGTTACACCTTAAAAATCACAAATTTAGGGTAGGAACATGGTGGTGGACTACTGAGACTCATTCTCGCATTCTAAATGGTCCCTTCAAGACGCATATAGATATCAACATTTTTTCATTTAGGTAAGGGTTTGGGATCTAGGGATTGATTCTAGTGATTGAGTTAGCATGAGATAGAAGTCAAGGGACCATCTGTTTTTTCCTTTCTTGGAGTTTCATAATTTTTTTTCCAATTTATCAACATGCTATTATATATGTATTTACTGTGTTTAGCAATTGGAGACCCACCAGTTATTGTACTATATGAACTGACATGTATGTATAATCTGTTTAGTAGCAACAACTAGTATGTTTGGGCTATTTATTTATTACGATACTATTGTTTGGTTATGATCCTATAATTTATTTTTATTTTTGTGCTTCCAACCAGGGTGGGTTACTATATTAGAGCTATTAGTATTTTCTTTACACTATTATATATATATGTAGAAATTTATTATATCATCACTAGAGAGTATTATCTCCCCACTATCACTCCTTTATACCCTCAATTCTAGTCATCAGCCTTTTCCGTATGGAGAGGTGCACCTAATGTGAGTGTCACTTAGCCTAGAGAATTTTTCAGGTGAAGAAACGTGTCGGGGTGCTACAAATGGTATCATAGGAGTTCATGACTAGGAATTAGTAGTAGCCTTTATATAACTACTAATAATATCAAGATTCTTTTCCTTTTGTTGGTATTACTATTTGGGACATGGTAGACCAGAGATTAGTATGTTGTCAGATATGGGTTTAGAACTAATGTTTGGGTTCCTAAGGCCCCATGCATTGGGGATGGAACCAGTTTCTAGGGGTGGGAATTTCTATTTTTCTTTTACTCATTTTATAGTTGATATGATTTTTACCTTGATTGGTGAACTTGGAGTGTTATTGTTATCTGTTATGAAATGTGACTTGTGATCCTTGGCCCGATACAACGAGGATAGTGAATTGAATCCTTGGACTGGTATAGTAAGGAGTGTTTATTATGCTTGTTTAAGATTTTATAGGCTCAAATAATGTTATATATATATATATGAATGTTCCATGATATAAATTTATTATGATAAGTGATATCTATATATGTGGGTGTGAATCTTATTGGAACAAGAAGGTATAATGAATGGAGTGATATTGGTCACTATGTTTGGTAACAAGTTCATCAGATTGAAGTGACGTGGTTTGTTAAGATGAGTATGGATCGAGTCATATGTGGTACCTAGATTTGTTTTGAGAAGGTAAGGAGGCCATGAGGCCAGGATGTCCTATGACATTATTGTGATGGGAAATGGTAAGGGAAGTCAGATCACACTACATGTCACTACTTTCCCTATTTGTGTTATATATATATAATATGGGTTGTTTGAAAATGTGTTTGTATTATATGAGTTTCCACCTAGAAGACATCAGATGGATCGTTAGGTGGGTTGTGATAGGGTTCCGCTAGAGAAGGAATAAGTTGAGACCCTGGTGGTTCAAGCATATCATGATCTTTAGGTAAAGGCATAGGAATAGGCTCAGGTGTAGGAAGGGTAGCAACTAGATTTGAAAAACTTTAGGATATGGATTGAAAATAATCTCAGGGGGAGCCTAGTATGTGTCATCCAGGGGATTGATAGGGGAGTTCAAGGAGTAGGGACTTTGATGGTGTATCTAACATGGGTATTCAAATCACAACACACATCACTATTTCAGGGTGATGGTGGACCATATGCGGCTGATAACTGGATCGAGTCGATGTTTATAATCTTCTATAATCTAGAGACACCTCTAGGATGGATGATTAAGTTGGGGATGTACTTTCTTAGAGGACCAGCTAAGTACTAGTGGGAAGTGTAGGTTGAGGTAGCCATACATGAGGGATAGGTTTGGAAGGAATTTCAGGCTAGGTTCTTTGAGCACTTCTTCTCAGAGATGCTGACGGTAGAGAGAGTTTCTGAGTTCTTGAGCCTAATGTAGGGAGTCATGTGAGTTATAGACTATGAAATGTTGTTAAATGAGTATTTAAAATTCTCACCCAGCATGGTGGGTAATGAAATCTTGAGGGTGAGTTGTTTCGAGGATGGTTTACGGCATGCCATTCAGATGGAGGTAAAAATATTCAGGTCGACATCATTCTTAGAGGAAGTGAATTAGGTGCTCATAGCCGAGGGATATTTGATGGAGTAATCTTACTAAATCTGGGTGATGAAATTATGTGAATTTAGTGGTGATTCTTTTGATAGAATGAATCAAGGTAGAGAGGAGTTCTATCTGGGTAGTTAGGCCAAGGACTCGGGCATACCACCTCAGAGTGGATCATTGATGGTGTGCTTCCAGTGCGGGCATCCATGACATGTCCAGAATCAGTGTGAGAGACCTCTAAAAGATTACCGGGCATGGAGATAGTTCATCCATATCAAGAGGTTCTATATGAATCCTTATTTTACTATCATAAATTTGGGATTCGGGTAGACTCAGGGCTCTATGATCGGACCGAGAGTAGCACTAGGTGATGGTATCTGAGTTTTAGTTTTCTGTGGAGGTTGTGATAGAGAAAAAGAGACCCAATAGTGGGGTCTATGGATAGGTACTAGTGCAGAACTAAAGGGAGGTCAGGCTTTAGACAGTTTGGCTTCTGGATAAGTGCACACTGTGGAGCTTCCATGGTGAGAGATGGATAGTGAACTGATGATGGTCAGAGGTATGCTATTTTCATAGACATGTTATTTTGTTTTTCTTTAGATGTCTGTTTTATAGGAATGTTTGTTCTGGATGCACGATTTTCATGAGATGTATCATTAAACTACAAATTCCCTAATTAGTAGGTTGGAATAATTTTATATGTGTTATATATATATATATATGAGGTGGGTGGAACCCAGACTTATCTGTGAGCATAACTGGATGCGTGATTATGGAGGTGTGTTGGCATCGAGGAATCAAGGAGATATTGGGTAAATGAGGTGTGTTGGAATCTAAGAATAATTTAAATGTGGGGATTGTTGTGGTGTAAGGTATCTGGACATATTTCAGCATCTGATGAGATATAATACCTCATACGTTTCACGCGAGACATGGGAACAAGGCATACATCAATTCAGTGTGGGACATGATGGGTTTCAGGTATAACACGGGAGAACCTGATGAGGTTTATGAGTGATAATGCACCATGGTAGGACTTTTGTGTCCTAGTATAGTCGATGGACTATCAGTTTGATTTGATTTTTTAGGTCAGGTTGTGGCTAGGGTCGGTAACTCCTAAGGTGGGGAGGCCCTTGAGGTAGTTGGATTGTACCCCTTTGGCCTAGGGTAGTCCAGGTCAAGTTCAACGATACAAGAATATAAAGAAACATATTCAGATTATGTTTAATATCGCTAGGGTTATCTATGCTAATTTTTGGATATTGTAACATCTCAGGTATTTAGATCTGGTTGAAATCCTTTCATGTTTTAAATTTTTGGAGTTTGTTGGGTAGACTAACTCTTTTATCGATCATCAAAACCTAATTTTGAGTGTTTATTTGACCCAATACCTTTTTATTGGTCATGATTTAAGGATTGATAAGTTTCATGGTTGTTTATATGGGGTTTGGGTGCATCAGAGGCTCGAACACCCTGTTTTGGCAATGTGTAGGATGAGGCACATGGTTAGATTTAACTGTGCGACCTCTTAGTGAAAACCATGCAACCCTTTTTTTTGTACTGAGCATGGTTTAGGAAACTATTCAGCTAGAGGCACATGGCCATGTGAGACCTCTGTAGTTTTTAGCAGATGGAGTTCTCTTAGTTTGTGAATGGTTAGGGAAAAATGTACACTAGCTACATGCTTAGTGCCAAATGGGTAGTACCTATACACTGTAGCATGCATGGTCTCTGCATGGTTTGGCCTAATTGTGTGGTGTAACCATGAAATTCATGGATCCTAAGAATCAGGAACTATACAGTTTACGTATTGTTTGGAAAACATTGTGATCTAACTTTGTGGCCCTTATAAGTTGTGAAAAGGCCCTTTTCCGGTCTCTCTTATTTCTTTTATTTGTCTACTTTTCTCCCCCCTTGGTCATGCACAATAGTGTGTGTTTCTATTTTCTTATTCCAGATAGGGATTGATCCATCCCCTCCATCTTACCTCTATTATTCAAGCCATCAGTGGCGTGAGATTTATATCGGTTAGTATCTTCATCCTTTAGCTTATATATTTTTCTTTCTTTATCCTAATGGGCTAATAAATCCGTGAAATTCCTTTTGTCCTATTTTCAGAGTGTTCATCTAAATGGTTGATTTCATCCAAATCGGTTAGAGTTAGGGGCTAATATCATATTTTCCTACATCTATGACTATGAGGTATGTGGTGCGTACTTCTCTTTGTGATTTCATGAGTGTTTTGGGGACACAACTTTTAGTGTGCTGATCTTTTGAATAAGTGATACCCAATAAATTTAATAGTCTCTCTTTATTAATTAATTGAACCCTATGAGATGCCTATTGGTAGGTTCAATAAATTCTATAAATGGTTTGAGCCATGTGAGAGGCTTTGGACCTTGGGAAGTTTAGGATGAGGTGATGATTGATTAAATTGATTTTTTTAATCTGCTTATATTGAATTTAATTAAATGTATGAATGGATTGTGAGATCCATGGGATTGTGAAGAGCTTGACCCAAGGGTTGAGATAGCATTGGATATCTAATTAAGGTTACGTAATCATCGAGATGGGATTATCCCAAGGAATTTGGTTGATTAGAATCACTGGTTGGGAGACTCAGTTATCAGATTGAGTTATCTAGGCCATAAATCCATAGTCAAGGCTCATTTGATATTGGATAGTGTTGCCATCGGTTTGAGTGATGTGGTTTTAGTGGCATGAGGTGCTGAAATTGGAATGTCTTAGGTTCTAAACTGGTGATTTTTTCTCACCCATTTTGGAAAATGTGATGTTTGGAGTTGTGTGCACCTAGGTTGAATCATATGTTTGAGGTGGTATTGACCACTAACCTGGGTAGAGGCCCCAAATAGTTTTAGATTAGGTAAATGTTTGGGGGTTCTTCCTGTAACACCCGAGACTTTTATGTTATATAAATCATCAAAGGAATCTTTTTCTACACAGCACTTGCTTGGCTTGCTTTACACGCAATCGCGACCTTCCTCGATAGTTTTCGTCGTACGCAATACCGAGTTTCACTAAATAACAATATGCTATTAAAACTAGCCGTTATGAATAGTAATAACCACTTTTTGAAATTTTATTTTTCAAAATGGACTTCATTTTTGGACTCAGAATATCGAAATTAGCCTAGGGTGAAATTTTGGTATTTTTCTGAAAACTTTCAATTTTTGATGAATAGTGAAACCACTAAGTGGTAGGTTAAAAACCGAATTTTGCATAAAACTTAATTTTACCGCTTCTGTGAATGGAATTTCAAAAATCCGAGAGACACGGTTAATATCAAGGACTAAAATGTGGTTCAATGAGATGAAAATAATTTTTTGGTGAATAGTAACTTTTTACTATTTTTACCGCGGTTAATAGTAAATAGGGTAACTAAGGGTAAATATGATATTAATATTACCCTAACACATGTCCTAATTCTATTGGACAAGTGTATTTCGACCAAAGACAAACTTCGGAATAAAATATGACCATTTAGGCCCACTTGGGTTAGATTAGGACATTTATTATTAATTTATTTAAAGAAGGGTTAAAATAGTTAAAATCAAAGTTTAATAAGTAAATCATTTTTAATATGGGGTTATACATAAGATAAATTCGATTGTAAATATTCATTAGAAAGCTAAAAAGATTTCCTACATGATGGTATTTTATTTGTAATTTTTAGACATCAAATAATTTAATTTATTTATGACACAAAGATGATGCAGTAATTATCTTGTTAACAAAATATTGACATAATTGATGTTATAAACACCAAAATAAATGTAATTTGACACTTTTTATGAATTCCACTAATTTTCTAGGTTACTATGATATATTAGTGTTGATTTAATCAATTTGGATCGAACATATAATTCTGTTATGACTTTCACAAAAATCATATATCAAATAGTGTCAAAATTGACACAAAATATTTTTTAAATCAAATATTATATTACTAATTGTTATTTTATTCCTAAAAATCTAAGGTTCGGCCAAATGACTTAGATAAGGATATATATATTAATAATAAACAATTTGGGGTTCGTTTGGCATGTTATAGTAAGTGTATTAACCATATAGTGAAAGAAAACAAAAAGACATGGTAAAAGTTAAATTATTTAACTTAGAGTTAAATCTAATTGATAAGGTTAAAATAATACCCTAAACTTGTCTAAATCCTATTGGTTGATGGGATTTCGACCCTTCCCCACTTTAGCTTCGAAATAAGACCCTTTGGAACCATTATAAACCGATTTTGACTTTAATATAAAATAATATTTTGAGATATTCCTAAGGTGCCCCTCTCCTCCCTTATAAAAGGGCACCTCCTCCCCCTCCTCCTCACACCAAATTGAGCACTCAAGCTCGGACAACCCCTGACATTTTCTCCTCTCCATTTCCCTAGAATAATCCTAGAGGTCCTGGTCTTCTCCAAAGACCAATCTTAGTTCCTTAAGTGGAGGATTCAAAGAGGTGTTCCAAAGAAGAGGTAATATCCATTACCGATCTTTTCAATTTCTTTCGTCTTCAACTTCTTCTTCTTTAGTTGTTTCATGACAAAGTAATAACATCAGTATTACTTACATACTGATATGTTATTATAAATATGAAACAACCCTAATTCACCTTCTATCCATCCTACGGAAAAAATGAAATCACCGCGCGTGCGTACGTACGGAATACCGTCTCCACGCCGTGGTGTAATCTATTTTTCCACCATCACCTTACAAGGATGGTTATAATGGTGTAATAAGTAACTATATATGATTATTATGAAGTAATATTGATACTGAAATAATATATATATATACTCCAATACAATTCCACGATCATAGGAACGATATCATCACTCGTGCGTACGTACGGAATACCGTCTCCACGATGTGATGCGACTCGTTCTACATGATCTTCATTTCATAATGATTATATAAATGAATTGAATGAATGAATATGGTATATACTACACTAATAACATTCTGTAAATGAATTATCTATAACCTAAAGATAAGAATAAGAATTTATTCGACAAAACACGCATAAGAACAAAAAGTTATAAAGACCCGAGTAACAAGTAACAATGAAATATTACTAACAAAAAGCTAATAATATGACCATATATGATATCATATCAACATGTATGATTCTGGAATAAGTCAATAACATTATTTAAACCATTATACAGGAGCTTCGGACACGTACAAAGCAAATTGGACCTAAGGTAAGGGAAATATCACAATCTCTTTTTTTATCCGAGATTGTTTATTCGTAAGTATTTACTGGGGTGTATTTTATCATCCACATCCATGTTCCCTCAATATGTAATATTGTTTCCATCCACTTGCAATAGTTTAAATCCAATTTTACCCTTAGGTGAGTTTTTAGTAAAGAATATGAAAGGAATCTTTTGTCGTTTTTCCGTACGAGGTACTTTTTTGACTTTTCCGACAAAAGTACGAAGAATGTTTTTTTTAACTTATACGGCACGAACGGATTTCTACTGTTTTATAAAGCCTTATTTTCATGAAGCTTCCTATATAAGATTTCATGACTATTTTCAATAAAATCTCTTTCTTTTAAAATTGCATGATGTTTTGTGAAAAGAAATTGATTTTGAAGAAGAAAGGATATTTTCCTCAAGAATTCAATTCAAGTGTTTTATCAAAATTATTTTCCATCTAAGAAAATAAAGGGTTCTGTTTCTATCCATATTTTTACATTGTTTTGACTATGTTGTGATGGAATTATGTTTATGAATTCCTTTATCTTATATGAATTGATTTATGATGTCATGATGTTTCAAGAATCCCATTTTTGTTACATGTGTTATGCAATGATGTATGTTTTATGATTATGTGGCACACATAAGAAAGGATTCATTATAAGATGGGTGGGACCTATATCTCCCTCCAATGCATTGGGTAAAGATTATATATCTCATGAGATAGATATGGCTGGAACGGAAGGTTATTTCGGTTCAGTGATACAGGACTGAAACGAGGAGTGAACTCGGTTCAGAAAGGGACTTTGTCCACTAAGATAGTCTTGGCAATAAGTCATGACTAACAAGAAATGATTTTCCATGATTATGTGTGCATGCCACAAAGTTTCAAGTTTCATGTTATGATTATGGGGATCTCATTTCCACTTCTATGATTTATTAAGATTTTATGATCTCTTTTGCAGGTTATGATTTTAAAAAAGATATGATATGATTTTTATTTCCTTTATTGCCCTTGCTGAGCATTTGAGCTCACCCTTTTATGTTTTCTTTTCCCCAGGATATAAAGAAAGGTTTTAGGTAAAAAAAAAGGGAAGATCTTTATGGGAGATATTGAAGAACTTTCACCACGATTAGAAGATTACGTTCCGAGTTTCCAAAGACACTAAACTATTACGATCCTTTAGTGTGTGTTTTTGTTATGTACTAAGTATTCCGCAAATGTAATGTGATGTCCATGTACGTCAAGATACGGGTCTCTACAGTTGGTATCAGAGGAAAGGTTTAGTCAACCTTTGGAAACTAGGATGCGAAAACGTTAGTGAGATCCCTAGAGATATTTCTAAGGTATGTCTAGGGATGTCTCTAAGGTTAAGTATACGCATAGGTTATAGTCCTAGAATTGCGCTAACGATCTTAGAATTTAACCTAAGATGTTAGATATTGAGGGTACTACCCCTTTATTATGTTGTTTTCCCTAGCATGATTTTTGACTCTCACACTATTCTTTTGGGGTTTTAGACGATGGCTGGAACCCGAAGGAACCGTGTTGATCAATGCAATGGACAATGCAATGATTGTCCCCCTGAGCAACCAAACGATATGGGAGCTGGAATGCAAAATCTTGTAGCCATGCTCACACAACTTTCTCAAGCTATGAATCATGCAGGACTTCCAAACGAGCAAAGGAAGGAGCAACATTCTGTTGAATCCTTCATGAGGCAGCGTCCACCTTCTTTCAGTGGGTCTACTGATCCATTAGTTGCTGAACAATGGATTAGTACTACTGAAAAGATATTTTCAGTTCTTCAATGTTCTGAACATGATAAGGTCATCCTAGCAGTGTATCGTTTAGAAGGAGATGCTGATCAATGGTGGAATCTTGTTAAGAATACGAGGCAAAGGGATGAAATTGAGTCTATGGAATGGGACGAGTTCAAGAACTTATTTTTCAATAAGTACTTCCCTCGTATTCTCCGAACAAAGATGGAGAAAGAATTTCTTGAACTGAAGCAAAGGGATGACGAATCTGTTGGTACCTATGAAGCAAATTTTACAAGACTTGCAAGGTACGCTTCTGGTATTATTATCCAACCTGAGAGTAAGATTGATCGATTCTTTAGTGGCTTAAAACCAAGTCTTCGAAGGGCGTTAGCCATAAGAGACTTCAATAGCTACGAGGAAATCGTTCGATGTGCTCTCAAAGTCGAGATGGAGATTGGAGTAACCCATCAGTCACATGGGTTTGATAAGAAGAGGAAGATGGAATTCAAAGGAAACTCTAAAAAGCACACTGAAAAGAAGATGAACTTTCCCTTATGCTCAAAGTGTGGAAAGAAACATGGAGGGAGTTGTCTTAAAGGGACAAGTAAATGTTTTAAATGTGGAAAAGAAGGTCATCGAGCATTTGAATGCCGTGATAATGGGAAGAAGATGTCTAATGATGCAAACAAAGGAAGGGATACACAGAATGATCCTACTACACTCCAATGTTTCAAGTGCAAGGAGATGGGGCATTATGCCAATCAATGCCCAAATCCAAGGGTTGATGATGATGGTCGACGTCAACAAACTCTTAAGGCTAAAGACAAAGGAAAGTCACATGCAATTTCTATCAGCGATGTGGAGTACGATAACGATGTGGTGAAAGGTACACTTACCATCCACTCTAAAGTAGCAAATGTTTTATTTGATTCTGGATCCACCCACTCTTTTATTTCTGAAGACTTTTCTAAGGGTATCACCGTATTACCTCAACAATTAGATGTTGAGTTAGCTGTGACAACACCTAATGGCACATCAATCGCATCAAAAGTTTATAATTCTTCTCCGATCGAAGTTTGTGGGAAAGTGCTTCCTGCAAATCTTGTGATCCTTCCTATAGTGGAATTTGATGTGATTCTTGGCATGGATTGGCTTTCTTTATACGGAGCTCATATCAATTGCCAAAGAAGGGAAGTCACATTTCATATTCCAGATCAATCTATGATCGTCTATCAATGCAAGGATGAACATAACCTTCCAGTGGAAATTCCTTCCATCTTATGGGTCATGATTCCACTAAATGAAGGTTATTTATCTCAAATGGTTGGAGAGAAACTTACGATTAAGAATATGCCCATTGTACGAGAGTTTGATGATGTCTTTCCGGAGGAATTACCAGGTCTTCCACCAAATCGTGAAGTTGAGTTTTCAATAGAACTCGTACCGGGTGCTTTGCCTATTTCAAAGACACCTTATAGAATGGCCCCAATTGAGTTGCAGGAATTGAAGAAGCAACTCCAAGAGAATCTTGATAAGGGATTCATACGCCCTAGTGCGTCACCTTGGGGAGCACCTGTTCTATTTGTTAAGAAGAAAGATGGATCAATGAGACTCTGCATTGATTATCGAGAACTTAACAAGATCACTATCAAGAACAAATATCCTCTCCCACGCATTGATGACTTGTTTGACCAACTACGCAGAGCTCAATACTTTTCCAAGATTGATCTTCGTTCAGGGTATCATCAATTAAGGGTCAAAAGGGAGGATATACCAAAGACGGCATTCCGTACAAGGTATGGACACTATGAATTTATAGTGATGCCATTTGGTCTTACTAATGCCCCTGCTATCTTCATGGATCTAATGAATAGAGTCTTTAGAGACTATCTTGATCAATTTGTGGTAGTCTTTATAGACGATATTCTTGTCTATTCAAAGAGCAAGGAAGAACATGAAGATCACTTGAGAATTATATTGAAGACCCTGAGAAAGGAGAAGCTTTATGCCAAATTTACCAAGTGTGAATTTTGGCTTCAAAAAGTTGCATTTTTGGGTCACATAATCTCAAAAGAGGGGATATCTGTGGATCCAGCAAAAACAGAGGTTATCGAAAGATGGTCGAGACCAACAACAGTAACTGAGATCCGAAGTTTTCTTGGTTTGGCTGGATATTATCGACGTTTTGTAAAAGATTTTTCACGATTATCTAATCCACTCACCAAGTTGACTCGGAAAGGAGTCAAGTTTGTCTGGACAGAGGAATGTGAAGAGAATTTCAAGGAGTTGAAAAGAAGGTTATCCAGTGCACCTGTGCTCACACTGCCTTGTAGTGGAGAAAGGTTTGTGATCTACAGTGATGCATCCAAGAAGGGATTGGGGTGTGTTCTTATGCAAAATGATATGGTGATAGCTTATGCCTCACGACAGTTGAAAATCCATGAGCAAAATTACCCAACACATGATTTGGAGTTGGCTGCGGTAATCTTTGCATTAAAGATTTGGAGGCATTACCTTTATGGTGAAATGTGTGATATTTATACTGATCATAAAAGTTTAAAGTATATTTTCACACAAAAGGAGCTGAATATGCGTCAAAGAAGATGGTTGGAGCTGATTAAGGATTATGACTTCTCAATCCATTACCACCCTGGGAAAGCAAACAAGGTGGCAGATGCATTAAGTCGACAAGACCATGCTAGTTTATCCATGATGAGGATCACAAAAGATCCAATATTTATGGATTTACAAAGGATGGATCTTGGAATTATAATGGAAGGGGAAAAATCTTATCTTTCTCAAATGAATGTTCAACCATCTATACATGTGAAGATTAAAGAGGCACAGAAAGAAGATGTCGAGTTACAAAAGAAGGTGAGAAATGTTCCTGAATTCAACCTTGATTGTGATGGGATAATAAAGTTCAGGAATCGGGTTTGTGTTCCTCCCATCCCCGAATTAAAGAAGGAGCTGCTAGATGAGGCTCATAGTTCATCATTATCTATTCATCCTGGAAGTACGAAGATGTATAGGGACCTGAAAGAGTACTTCTGGTGGGATGGCATGAAAAGAGATGTTGCTGAATATGTCTCTCGATGCTTGGTTTGTCAACAAGTTAAAGCTGAGAGACAGAAGTCTAAGGGGATGTTACAACCATTACCCATACCCGAATGGAAATGGGAAAACATCACTATGGACTTTGTCACAGGACTTCCTAAAACATCCAAAGGCAATAATGCTATCTGGGTCATAGTTGATCGTCTTACAAAGTCTGCACACTTCATTCCTATTAGAGAGGATTTCTCTCTAGATCAGCTTGCCAGGATATATGTAAAGGAAGTAGTAAGATTGCATGGAGTACCACTTTCTATTATATCTGATCGGGATCCGAGATTTACCTCGAAGTTCTGGCGAAGTCTTCAGCATACTCTGGATACAGAGTTGAGTTTCAGCACTGCTTATCATCCCCAGACAGACGGTCAGTCTGAGAGAACAATTCAAACCCTAGAAGATATGTTGAGAGCTTGCTCTATGGATTTCAAAGGAGGTTGGGATCAACACCTACCTTTGGTGGAATTTTCTTATAATAATAGCTTTCACTCCAGTATTCAGATGGCTCCTTATGAAGCTCTTTATGGAAAGAAATGCAGGACTCCAACTTGCTGGGATGAAGTTGGGGAAAGAAAGCTATTAGGACCTGATCTCGTTGATGAAATGGCAGAAAAGGTCAGATCTATTCAACAACACATAAGAGCAGCTCAGAGTCGACAGAAAAGTTATGCCGACAACCGAAGAAAAGACCTAGAGTTTGAAGTGGGCGATAAAGTGTTCTTACGAATATCTCCCTGGAAGAGGGTTATGAGATTTGGAAAGAAGGGGAAGTTGAGCCCTAGATATATCGGTCCTTTTGAAATACTGGATCGTGTTGGGAAGGTAGCTTACCGATTGGCGCTTCCACCGAATCTCTCTCAAGTTCACGATGTGTTCCATGTATCTCTCCTGAGAAAGTACATACCAGATCCTTCACATGTACTCAGCTCAGAAGTTGTACCGCTGGAGCAAGATCTTTCTTATGAAGAACATCCGATAGAGATTCTGGATCGTAGCGAAAAAGTCCTACGAAACAAGACCACTCGCTTGGTGAAAGTTTTATGGAGGAACCACCAACTTGAAGAAGCTACTTGGGAGCTTGAGGATATGATGAGGGAGAAGTATCCTCATCTGTTTGTTACAAAGTGACGAATTTCGAGGGAGAAATTCTTTTTAAGGGGGGTAGAATGTAACACCCGAGACTTTTATGTTATATAAATCATCAAAGGAATCTTTTTCTACACAGCACTTGCTTGCCTTGCTTTACACGCAATCGCGACCTTCCTCGATAGTTTTCGTCGTACGCAATACCGAGTTTCACTAAATAACAATATGCTATTAAAACTAGCCGTTATGAATAGTAATAACCACTTTTTGAAATTTTATTTTTCAAAATGGACTTCATTTTTGGACTCAGAATATCGAAATTAGCCTAGGGTGAAATTTTGGTATTTTTCTGAAAACTTTCAATTTTTGATGAATAGTGAAACCACTAAGTGGTAGGTTAAAAACCGAATTTTGCATAAAACTTAATTTTACCGCTTCTGTGAATGGAATTTCAAAAATCCGAGAGACACGGTTAATATCAAGGACTAAAATGTGGTTCAATGAGATGAAAATAATTTTTTGGTGAATAGTAACTTTTTACTATTTTTACCGCGGTTAATAGTAAATAGGGTAACTAAGGGTAAATATGATATTAATATTACCCTAACACATGTCCTAATTCTATTGGACAAGTGTATTTCGACCAAAGACAAACTTCGGAATAAAATATGACCATTTAGGCCCACTTGGGTTAGATTAGGACATTTATTATTAATTTATTTAAAGAAGGGTTAAAATAGTTAAAATCAAAGTTTAATAAGTAAATCATTTTTAATATGGGGTTATACATAAGATAAATTCGATTGTAAATATTCATTAGAAAGCTAAAAAGATTTCCTACATGATGGTATTTTATTTGTAATTTTTAGACATCAAATAATTTAATTTATTTATGACACAAAGATGATGCAGTAATTATCTTGTTAACAAAATATTGACATAATTGATGTTATAAACACCAAAATAAATGTAATTTGACACTTTTTATGAATTCCACTAATTTTCTAGGTTACTATGATATATTAGTGTTGATTTAATCAATTTGGATCGAACATATAATTCTGTTATGACTTTCACAAAAATCATATATCAAATAGTGTCAAAATTGACACAAAATAGTTTTTAAATCAAATATTATATTACTAATTGTTATTTTATTCCTAAAAATCTAAGGTTCGGCCAAATGACTTAGATAAGGATATATATATTAATAATAAACAATTTGGGGTTCTTTTGGCATGTTATAGTAAGTGTATTAACCATATAGTGAAAGAAAACAAAAAGACATGGTAAAAGTTAAATTATTTAACTTAGAGTTAAATCTAATTGATAAGGTTAAAATAATACCCTAAACTTGTCTAAATCCTATTGGTTGATGGGATTTCGACCCTTCCCCACTTTAGCTTCGAAATAAGACCCTTTGGAACCATTATAAACCGATTTTGACTTTAATATAAAATAATATTTTGAGATATTCCTAAGGTGCCCCTCTCCTCCCTTATAAAAGGGCACCTCCTCCCCCTCCTCCTCACACCAAATTGAGCACTCAAGCTCGGCCAACCCCTGCCATTTTCTCCTCTCCACTTCCCTAGAATAATCCTAGAGGTCCTGGTCTTCTCCAAAGACCAATCTTAGTTCCTTAAGTGGAGGATTCAAAGAGGTGTTCCAAAGAAGAGGTAATATCCATTACCGATCTTTTCAATTTCTTTCGTCTTCAACTTCTTCTTCTTTAGTTGTTTCATGACAAAGTAATAACATCAGTATTACTTACATACTGATATGTTATTATAAATATGAAACAACCCTAATTCACCTTCTATCCATCCTACGGAAAAAATGAAATCACCGCGCGTGCGTACGTACGGAATACAGTCTCCACGCCGTGGTGTAATCTATTTTTCCACCATCACCTTACAAGGATGGTTATAATGGTGTAATAAGTAACTATATATGATTATTATGAAGTAATATTGATACTGAAATAATATATATATATACTCCAATACAATTCCACGATCATAGGAACGATATCATCACTCGTGCGTACGTACGGAATACCGTCTCCACGATGTGATGCGACTCGTTCTACATGATCTTCATTTCATAATGATTATATAAATGAATTGAATGAATGAATATGGTATATACTACACTAATAACATTCTGTAAATGAATTATCTATAACCTAAAGATAATAATAAGAATTTATTCGACAAAACACGCATAAGAACAAAAAGTTATAAAGACCCGAGTAACAAGTAACAATGAAATATTACTAACAAAAAGCTAATAATATGACCATATATGATATCATATCAACATGTATGATTCTGGAATAAGTCAATAACATTATTTAAACCATTATACAGGAGCTTCGGACACGTACAAAGCAAATTGGACCTAAGGTAAGGGAAATATCACAATCTCTTTTTTTATCCGAGATTGTTTATTCGTAAGTATTTACTGGGGTGTATTTTATCATCCACATCCATGTTCCCTCAATATGTAATATTGTTTCCATCCACTTGCAATAGTTTAAATCCAATTTTACCCTTAGGTGAGTTTTTAGTAAAGAATATGAAAGGAATCTTTTGTCGTTTTTCCGTACGAGGTACTTTTTTGACTTTTCCGACAAAAGTACGAAGAATGTTTTTTTTAACTTATACGGCACGAACGGATTTCTACTGTTTTATAAAGCCTTATTTTCATGAAGCTTCCTATATAAGATTTCATGACTATTTTCAATAAAATCTCTTTCTTTTAAAATTGCATGATGTTTTGTGAAAAGAAATTGATTTTGAAGAAGAAAGGATATTTTCCTCAAGAATTCAATTCAAGTGTTTTATCAAAATTATTTTCCATCTAAGATAATAAAGGGTTCTGTTTCTATCCATATTTTTACATTGTTTTGACTATGTTGTGATGGAATTATGTTTATGAATTCCTTTATCTTATATGAATTGATTTATGATGTCATGATGTTTCAAGAATCCCATTTTTGTTACATGTGTTATGCAATGATGTATGTTTTATGATTATGTGGCACACATAAGAAAGGATTCATTATAAGATGGGTGGGACCTATATCTCCCTCCAATGCATTGGGTAAAGATTATATATCTCATGAGATAGACATGGCTGGAACGGAAGGTTATTTCGGTTCAGTGATACAGGACTGAAACGAGGAGTGAACTCGGTTCAGAAAGGGACTTTGTCCACTAAGATAGTCTTGGCAATAAGTCATGACTAACAAGAAATGATTTTCCATGATTATGTGTGCATGCCACAAAGTTTCAAGTTTCATGTTATGATTATGGGGATCTCATTTCCACTTCTATGATTTATTAAGATTTTATGATCTCTTTTGCAGGTTATGATTTTAAAAAAGATATGATATGATTTTTATTTCCTTTATTGCCCTTGCTGAGCATTTGAGCTCACCCTTTTATGTTTTCTTTTCCCCAGGATATAAAGAAAGGTTTTAGGTAAAAAAAAGGGAAGATCTTTATGGGAGATATTGAAGAACTTTCACCACGATTAGAAGATTACGTTCCGAGTTTCCAAAGACACTAAACTATTACGATCCTTTAGTGTGTGTTTTTGTTATGTACTAAGTATTCCGCAAATGTAATGTGATGTCCATGTACGTCAAGATACGGGTCTCTACACTTCCCATAAAAATCCATAGAAATTTCCAGGATATATATGATGAAAACGTTGAGGCTTTCCATTGGGGGATGAGGCTCACTATGATTGAGTCCAGTTGTCCAAGACACATTTGGGAGGATAGACATAGCCGTACCCTGGGATATCAGTTCTAGAGCTGATGGTGGTCATTTTTTGAGGATAAATATTGTTGTACTTCTGAGAATCGGTCTCTGAGACAATGGGGGCTTTCGAGTAGGGTTTTGAGGTACCCGATTCTTTTGGGTTGGGTGAGCCTTCGGTACATTGGTTAATTGGTTGATGTAATGAGGTTCCTAGAGAAATTATTAGGTGGAACCTGAGGGATATCCAGGGTCTATTTGACATCAGGGGATGACTTGGTTTATTAACCAAGCACCCTATCCTCCTCAGTTAATATGATGTTTTCCAAAGTAAGTGATAACATCCTAGTGGATTTTTGAGCATTATGGAAACTTTTCTTTATTATATGAATGTGATTCTTCTATATTTGTTTTTTTACTTTACACCTACGAAATCACAAATATAGGGTAAGAAATATTTTGTGTTGGCCTAATAAGACACTCCATCACACCTTACATGGGCGCCTCAGGATGCATATAGATTTCTTGATTTGGAGTTTAAGCAAGGGTTCATTCCTAGATTTGGATTATAGTGATTAAGTTGGAAAGGGATGGAAGGAAAGGGACCATTGGTTCTTACCTCAATAAGAATTTTCGATTTTTCCCTTTTTCTCAGTAGGATATTATATATGTATATACTATGGTTGGCCTTTGGAAACCCTCATGTTATTATACTATATGACTTGATATGCATGAATTATCTATTTATTAGCTAAAAATTGTACGTTTGGCTCATTTATTTATTCTTCCATTGTTGTTTAGATGTGCTTCTTCTTTTGCTTATTTTTTTCTTCTTCCATGGGCGAGTCACTAGTTCAGAGTATTTGGGAATTTTATTTCTATTGTATTATATATATTTTGACCATTATTTCATCATCAGTAGAGGGTATTATCTACCCACTATCACTCCTTTACACCCTCACTTCTAGTCGGAAAACTATGGATTACGAGGAGGAATGACTAAGGCCATTGGAACTCAGCCAAGAGAATTGTTCGGGTGGCTAAATGGGTTGAGTCACTACATGAATAACTAAACAATACTATTCCATATTGTAAAATGATATCTGGTAGAATTTATGATCACTTGGGGATAGTAACTTGCACCAATGTTCCAGAAATACTATTGAAAGCGGAGTTACCCCTTTATATTAATCAATTAAGTAAAAGAAAAATAATGTGATCCAAATAAAAGTAATACCACATAATAATACTGTATAAATCTTAGAAATGTCAATAATAGAAAATAATACCTAACACTCAAGGATAAATACAAAAAAAGACCTATAATATCTAGTTCCATCACTGAGTGGAGCTTGACTCTTACCGACAATGATAACGAGTAACAAGAAAAAATAATCCAAAGATCTACTTGTACCTATATGAACATAGAAACTTGACCGTGAAACTATATGATCTTTGATGTTCACATGTATGAGGATAGAATATCATACTCAGTAGTCAACCACTAAGGTTCCAAAAAATAATTAATATGATTTGGTGTATGCACCAGATCAAACCTAAACATTTAAATAAATTTATATAAAACTAGCATTATTATCAATCAAAATATAGTAGTGGGAATTAATGAATAACTTTACCATAATGTATTGACTATGATAATACCCTACACTAATATGATACATAACTGACATAACTACTTTGAGACCAGCACACCAGATCTTTAGATGAACATTTTAAGGAATCCATGATTATATTCCAATCATGTCCAGATCATGGAAACACTGTAATTGCTGATTAAAGAGAAAAAACAATGTACTATTATAAGGTAAAGGGGAATAAAAGAGTTAGAAAAAAACTGCATATCCATCCAAGGATTAGGGATATAGTATACCAGATTCAAGGCAATACAATCCCATTCCATTCTTCATTCTCCATCTAATAAACAAATTGTAATAATTTATACAATAGAAAAATAATCCTTATAAATTGATCATTATCTATAAAAGTGGTAGCTATGATCAAGGTATCCCCACTATTTTTTTAAATCAACATGCTTAATGTAACAATGTATTAACATGATCAATATATCAATGTAGCAGTGATTCCCTAACACTAATTTTATCTTGGCGAATTTAATGCTCAACAAACCAAAAGATATGAATACTTGCATATACTACACTAGTTATAAGAAAACATGAAATAAATTTCATGTTAGACATGATCATAATATAAAACATGATTAAGACATAAATATTACATTACTTAATACAAATAGGTAAATAATGATCAATAAAACCATACTGTGGGTTATAATATTACATACTCTTCATGAGAATCTAGATATTAATTATAGTAACACTAAAATTATGCAGTGAATAGAAATTATTGGTTTGATAAATTATATCCAAACAAGAATCTAAATCATAAATGGGTTGTAAATTGTCTAAAATAGAAAAATACAATGTAAAAGATCGATTATGATATCAATCATAAGTAATACATACCTGTGATTACCCAATTTTAGAATAAAATGAGATACACGTGTTGAATTTAAATCATTATCCTAAAATTACATTTCATTCCAAAATAAGTTTTGATATTTAAAAATATGTTTGAAAAAAAGGTGTATTATTTTAAATGATTTAATATTGATATGTGTTTAACTTGAAATCTATACATTAAAAATTTTAAAAAAAGTTTTTAGCAAAGAATTTATTTTTAAATCCATGTTACCTTTTAATGTTTTTAGAAATAACATTTACTACCTTTATTAAAAGAAAATAATTGAGTATATAAGTAATAAAAAAACCATTTAATAAATATAAGAGAGTTCAAAAATCATGTTATTTCTTCCCACTAAATTAACACATTTATTCTTTCTATTTGGAAAACCTTTTAACCAACGTTATGTGTAGATCATTGATCTGTAAGTTATGCTGGTTAAAATTAAAATTAAAAATATCATGTAAAATATATGTTAAGAATAAATGTAATAATACAAATATTTACATATAATCACACTACCCACACCCCTCAATTTACTCTAGTATAATAAGAATATCCCAAAACCTATTGTAATTCCATAGCTATATAAGAGGGGATATTTTAATTTATAAAATGGGTCTAATCCAATTACACATGTTAATTGAAATCAAAAGGAAATTACACTATACACACTCTAAGATACATATGTGAAACCTTAATAACCAAATTATATTTTAAAAAAAGAAACAACACCTTAAAAACTTTTTTAAAACATCATTAAAAAATATATACATCACTATTTTCATTTAAGAACAAATAAAACTATTTACTATTCATTATCAATTTCTGAAACCATGAAATATTCTTTATACCATGTCAACTATGATTTAACAAATTAATATTAAATGAATCTATAAAAATATCAATCATGTACAATAAAAATACACATTTGAGAGATGTAATCAAGATCAACAAGTAACAAAAAACACTAAATTCACATGTTTGGATGAGTCAAGTATTCAAAAACCATTAAAACTAGAATTTAAGTTATAAATCTAGTAGTTAAAAATTTTCTCCTAGTTTTGGAAAATGATTTCATAGTAAAGTTACATAGACAACCAATCAATTTATTCACTTAAAACCCATTAATTTATAATTTTAAAAAATATGGATAGTTTCATTTTTTAATTAAATTATAACCATGGATGAAATATTCAAATGAAGTCCAATGGAATTGCATATGGGTCAAAACCATGTACCCTTGGTATATCCAAGATAAGTCTTTAATTATACGCCAAAATAGAAATATGATTCCCCAAAAAACATTAATACTATCATGATCAACAACTTATTAAAATAAAATAGCCATGTAGAAAACCCAATTGAAACCTAGATAAACCCAGAAATATAATAACTGAAACTATGCTAGCCACAAAAAATGTGGTCTACAAAAATACCTAATAACACATAAATAAAATCCTTACTTAATGAAAACTCTAATATGCTCACAGTGTAACAGAACTATATCAAAATAGTAAGAAATAAATTATAAATAACTAACCTAGGTCATGTTCAACACAAAAATGGAAGATAAAATTAATTCCAATGGAATTCAATATGATTTTTATGAAATATTACTTCTCTGTACCCACTAATATTAAGAGATTAAAGAATAATATTTTATCCTAAATATGGAAAATACCCTGATAGGGGTTTAATAAATGTATACTAATTTTTAATAGATCCTTATCCAATACATTTTTTCATTTATAATAAAAAATATCTTAAGTCATAGAAAACAATATTGAACTAATAATATTATAAAGTGGGACATAGGATTTATTTTAATTGATTCACATGCACTAGGATAATGATAAGTGCATATAATTCCTATGTTCTAATATATAAATATCACTAAGAATACTTCCTAGTATAAAATTTAGATCATCGACACTGACCATCCAAGTTTACAACCATTATAGAATAAATGGATAACTAATTTCTCTCCATAAAAGATAAAAGACATTAATCCCATTATAAATCAACTATGTCTTCCTTGAATAATGAATAACAATTAGACCAATGATAGTGTAGAGATCATGTCTATTTTCATCCTTTTAATGGAAATCATTAATCTATAGAAGAAATGGACTATTAGATCTCATTCAACACTATTTTCTCTTTTAAGCATAAAATATTGAATTAACACTATGATTTGTATGCATCCAAACTAGAATTAATTCCCTTATTTTTCATATTGATCATTTTTCTCATATCATTTCCATTCCAGTAATTTCAAAATATATCAATTTTATTTGTTTCTCCAAAGGAATATCCTTAAATGTTTCTAGAATTAATACATTCAATATTAGAAGCCTTGCTTCCATGTTGACCATATTCCACAAAATTTTTATCTTTCATTTTTTAAATTGGGAATATAATCATGAAAATAATTTCCATTATTAATCATGTGTACATTAATCTTCAGATATCATTTCACTTTTTCCATTCATAAATTCTTTAATATCACTGTGGAAGGAAAAAAAAAATTTCCAGGATTTTAACATCACGCGATTCATCACCTAAAAAATACATATTTCATTATTCAATGAAAATTATTAAACCTTACTAATCCCATGGGGTAACTCATTGTGAAGGATATTATCATAGAACCCAAACCATCTATATATCATATTATATTGGATAAAAATTACCTTGAGTAATCATGATGTTTGTTTTAAAGAGCGACACAAGAATTATCTGAAATAAATATCCAAAATTCTATCATTTTTTATCATAGATTGATCAAATATAAGACAAACTTTAACTTACATGTCACATCATAGAGTTCAATAATTTATTATATACCAAATAAAATATCATAAATGTCAACTAAAATATATTATATATTATTTAATGGATACTACACGTCACTTTAATTCTTTTAAACGTTTCTATTTATCAATTTGAATGAACTTACATAAAATCTAGAAGATATTAAATATCAACAAAAAATATAATATGTTACATTATAAAATATTATATATAGTTTTTAATATCTTATATATCACTTAAAAATATATTATGTATCAAAGTGAGTGTTTTCTCTATGTAATACTTCATTATTCTACAAACATTATGTATAATCCAATTTATATATTTTATATCATAGTGAGACAACAAAGACCTTTTCAATTCTACATCATTAATAACATACAAATCCCTTAATAACATTTCTATATTTTTTAGTGTGTTATAATTATATTCTAGAAAACTAAAATAGGAATTCCCAATGGATTTTATATGGATGTTAACCTTTTTTTTTCAAAAGAAATCCAATATTCTTCTATGTATTTTTTCTATCAATCTCCCCATTTGGGGTTATTGAAAACACATTAATACCCTTTCAGCAATAAATTCAAGCTATCATGTACCAACTACCGTTACCTAAAAAATTCAAAAGATGATATAATTAATGATTTACTAAATTATCTTCTCTATGATTTCTTAGGTAATATTCAACATGAGAAACAATACTTTAATGAAGTGATCACCATTAGAAACCTCAATGTCCGAAATGATTTTATGAATCTATAACTACTATGAAACTCACTGTTTTGAAATATAAATTATTGATTTGACACCACTTGTTATATGTGAAATCTATATTACAATTTATCATCACCTTCCCCGAAATAAACATTCACATACTCTCCCCAAGAACAAAAATTATTTCCACTTCTTAATAAGGGTTGAAGAAACATCAAAAAAATATATCCTATGAATATTAGAAATCTATATCTCCCCCATGGTCAACAGACACATATGGAAATTCCTTGAAGATTAATAAAAGAGAAATATTAGATTAAGTAATTAAATAATAAGGTAAAACACACCATGGGTGATGGGGGTCCCTTATTCTAGATATTTATGTAGTTATAAAATTTTGTAATTTAAGACCAAACAAGTTTTATTAAAACACTTTTTGGGGTTGTTACTTTTTAGGATGTTTTCATTTTTATATTATGTTAACACATAATAAAACTTCACCAAATGATTCTCATTATTTTCCTGTATAATGTGAATTTTTATCTCAATGTGTTTTATGCATTAATAATGTATAAAATATATATGAAGATTAATAGTACTTGGGTTATTAAACTTGAAATACCATGATCTTGGTGATTTATTCAACACATAAAATTATTTATTCAATAAAAAACGTTGGTATCATTTTCATGAATCATAATACCTCATGTCCATTCAATGTACATCCCCTTTTCACATAATCCATTTCAGAATGCATATTTAACATCTATTTTAAATACCTTATACATTCTTTTTATTACAAAGAAAAAATAATCTAATTTTTTTCAATGTATACATGGTAGAATATTTCTTATACATATGTATTCCATAAATTTGGGAATATTCATATATCACAAGATGTGTTTTGTTATGTGTCACTTTTACATCTTTTTTAAGTCTTTTAGAATTCCACAAGTATGATTTTCCTCTATTTGGTTAAGATATTAATTCATTGAAATGATCTAACTCTCATCATTAATAACTTCTCCAAAACACTTAGTAAATACTTGAGATATGAATAATGTTCAGTGTAGAGAATTTATTTTTTAATTATTCATTGGAGTTATCTGGCGTCTAATGAAATTCTATCCATCAATTTTGTCCCTGATTCTATTCCTTCTTAGATCTAAATAACTTATTCTCCCTTACACATTAATATCATCTTCTTCAAAATCATTATCATCTCCTGGATCTCCCCTAAGTTTCAAAATTCCATATCATATTCCTCCAGAACTAGCTTACTTGTTTAAAAAATATACTCATTCTACACATTAGAAATATATTATATTTCAATAAATATCCAAATAATTTTATCTTATAATTTTAATTACTTGTTTTTTTAAAGAATATATAAGAAATAAGACCTCATATTCAAGAGAATAAAACATCTAATGTCCTTATTACTTGTGAAGAATAAAAAATTTACTTTTTAAGTTTCAAACATACTTTAGACGTGTCTTTTTCTTTACCACATTTCATAATGAATATTATTTTCTTCACTTGAACACAAAAAATATCTTTTATTATATAAACTGACATCAATACAACTTATAGTATTCTACAAGAAGGTCTTTATCTTTTAGAAAATTTTAGGTCATATTATATAGGATTATATTCTGCCTCTCATCTACACTATTATACTAAGGAATATTTACCACTAAAAATTGTTGTCTTTTCTCATGATTCTTGAGATAACCCTCTATGTCATTGTTGGTAAATTCAATTCCATTTTAGTCTATAATTTCAATATTTTAGGCTCAAAAAACATTTTCTCTATTCTTCAATAATGTGTAATACAACTGAATACTTCAATATTGTGGTTAATATCTATTAACCAATCTGTTATTTTATAATTATTAATTAACTTCACACATATCCTTTTTTACATATATATAATTAATAGATATTATATTACATAAATCAATGAGAAAAAATTCAATAAACAATGTAAATTTATTATATTTATAGATTTCAAATCATTCAAATGTCATTCCAATTTAGTAATCAAATCATGTGTCTGTATGATTACAAGTGGAATTTGGGATATCATGATCCCATCAATTAATTAGAAAATATTCCATATACTTTTGGGTCATGTGGAGAATATTTTTGTTACATAATATATTTCTCACACATTCTATGAATCTCAATAGTAACACCTATTCATTTGAATATACTTTTTTTATTATTGAATTTTTTTTCATTACCTAATTCACATAATTGTACCATAATAATAAAGTTGTTATAATTTCATTAAACTACCAATATATCTATGTATCTTATAAATTTACCTATATTTTGGGATTTCCTTGAACCAATCATTTTGAAGCCCTTATCACTTCTAATACTAATGATAACTTCATTATTATATTTGATTCCCTTGATAGGAAGGAAATTTTCCATCAGGGATCCAAAAATAGTATTTATTTGTTTCTCTTAAACTAATCTTCAATATATTCAACTTCATATCTCTTTATACCCAAATATATGTATTTTTATTCACTTTTTTGGGTGGTGATTTATTTTTTACTCCTCTAGAACTAAAAGATAAATTTAATCTTGTATGTATAAAAACTGATTTTCCATTTTTTGAACAAATAAATAATGCATGAAATTGTTGTTTTATTTTATTTTGAGTCACCTAAGGAACATTAGTTCATTCCCTTGGTTTGAAATTCAAGTTTTTGTGTCCATAACCTCAACACCAAAAAAATAAAAATCAAAAACATATTATGTGAATGAATATTTTATTTTTTATTTTTGTTTCTTATGTGACATAAAGTGCCTCTTAGATATATAACACATATTTTGAGTGTGACTAATTTTTATAAAATAATAATACATGTTTTTGTGTGTGTTTTTATGTGACCTTACCACTGATCTAATACTCCATTGGGTATATCTACTGTCACCAAATTCCATCACCCTACATGGTGTGAATTATCTTGGGTTAATATGTACTATGAATACATTTTACCTATAATCAAGTCTCACACTAGATATGTCTTCAATACTGATATATTTATTTTTAGGTAAATCCTTCAACTCCTCAATATGATCTTTTTGTTTTCGATTCAACTTATTTACAACAGAAACAATATAACCTCCTAGTGTGACCTCAAGAGTTTGGTGAATCTTTTAATCATCTACCTTTATCTATAGCTCATCTGTTTCCCCTTCCATCACTTTAATGGGTTTCACATGATCTATCACTACATTAGTCAAACTTTTCATAATATGGTCCACTTATTTAATTTTAATCCCTGCCTTAGTAACCTTATACTTTATTTCTACATTTCCATATTTAATCTTAACAATATAAACCATTAACTAATATTTATATTATTATTTATACTATATATACTTTTTTGAATAAAAAAATGGTCCCTATGATTTTTCTATTTTTTCTATATTGAAATATATTTTCTCCAAGGCCGCACCCACAATACTTTGAGTTATATCCTTCCCTAAACCACAACATTTTCATCATCATTTTATTCTTTCATCTATTCTATATATGTATTATCCATGAAGTTAAATTTTATGAGTTCTTTACAATCCTTGGGCCCTATTACTTATGTTTCATATTGGCTACTATATTATTGTGAAAGTATGTTATTTATTTTAAAAACTTACTTCTTAGAGATCATATATTCTATCAAATCCTCGGTTGATTTCTTTAATAGAACATAATCATCATCATCATCATAGAATTTATAGGGAAAAATTTGAGAAACATACCCAAACATTTAAGAATATTAATACAAAAGTTGAATTTTCCATTTGAATAATCATTTTCCTTCTTTAAATTTGAGGAAGTGTATCACATGAATTGATACAAAACCTTATATATCACTATACACATAAAATTTCTATGATACATTAAAATAAACTTAATGATATTTATCCTTGGTCTATGAACCAATACCATTATTCCTCATTTCATATATAATAATATTGTTATGAATACTATCCAATGTATATTCCTTTTGGATCATTCTCATTGGGAACTAAAACCATTTTATTGAGATGAACTGGCTATATTGTAACACCCCAAGATTCCACGGTATGTTTCCCTTTGAATAATGAAATGGCGTGTGTTGTAGGCAACATCGAGTTCTTACACACACCGCAACCTATCAAACTAGCCGTTATGAATAGTAATACATACTTTTTGAAATTTTATACATTTTATCTTTTAAAATGGATATTATTTTTGGATTCATAATATCGAAATTATCTTAGGGTGAAATTTTGGTACTTTTCAGATAACTTTCATATTTTGATGAATAGTGAAAATTACTAAATTTTAATTAAAAACAACTTTTTTAATCAAAATAATTAATAATGATAAATTATGAATTTGAGTGGTTTTAAAGTATATTTAGAATATATTTATACCATTTAATTCAATTTTGGTCATTGTATATAATTTCACAATTAAACCGAACATAAACAAGTATCAATCTTTTGATAGTTATTATATCTTAAAAACACGCTTTTTTGTTTTAACAGCGGGAATTAATTTTAAATTAATTTCTGCCACTTTTGTGTTTTGAATTTGGAAAAATGGATTCGATATTTTGAATCAGGATGTATAAATTGTGTAAATAGGTAACTTTTATTTTGAGACATTTTGAATAATTATTTCGGTAAATATTTTATTTAGCATGGTTAATGGGTAAATTCGGTAAATAAGGGTTAAAAAATAATATTATAATAATACTAAATTACCCTAAAACGTATCCTAACCTTATTTGTTGATACATGGCCGACCATGGGTATATTTGGGTCGATTTTGGGACCCCATGGTGCCACTTGTAAGTGATAGGGACACTTTATTTTAATTAAGTTAAAATGAATACAAAAATTACACAAGCATATATCTTTTGGAAAAACAATTTTTATATAGGGTTATATATGTTTGATTTTTGACTATAAATATTCATGATAAATATAACAATATTTACTACATAATGGTATTTTATTTATAATTTTCAGAAATTAAATAATTTAATTTATTTATGACACAATAGTGATGCAGTAATTACCATAATAGTGAAAAATTACAATGATTGATATGGTAGATACCAAAATAAATTTAATTTGAGACTTTTTAGGAATTAAAATAATTATATTGGTTAATATGACATATTAGTATTTATTTAATTAACATTTTTCGAAGTAATCATTCTGTTATGAGTTTTACAAAAATCAATTACTGAATAGTGTCAAAATTGATATAAAAGAGTTTTTAAAAAAAATATTATATTATTAATTGATATTAAATTCTTAAAAATATAAGGTTCGGACAAGAGACTTATATCAAGATAGGTGTATCATTAATGGACCACTTGGGAGTCTCTTGGATGTATATAGTATGTTTATTAACCATATAATATAAAAAATACAAAGAGACATTGTAAAAGTGAAACTAATTAACTAAGAGTTAATACTTAAAGACAAGGTTAGTATAATGGCCCAAAAGTGTCTAAATTCTATTGGTTGAGTGTTTTTAGACCTATACCCACCTTAAAATTTAAATAATTCACTTTGGATGCATTAATAACCGAATATGAATTTATTATAAAATAATATTTCTAGCTTTTCCAAAGTTTCCCCTCACCCCTCTTATAAAAGGGCACTCCCCCTTCTCATTAACTCACACATTAAAAGTATTTTGGTTCAGACAAACTCTTCCCAAATACTCTTTAAACTTCCCTCACTTAATCCTATAGGCATTACTTTAGTCATAAAGCCAACCTAAGAGCCCTTTTTATCAAATCAAAAGGAAGAACCTAAAGAAGAGGTAATGTTTTCACCAAACTTTTTCAAATTCATTTCTTCTTCAAATTATTCTTTCTTTGTTATTATCATTTTAAAATAATTAATACAGTATCTCCTATATAAGTTATGTTATTATAAACATGGTGAAACCATATTTCAGTATTCTATCCATCCTTTGAATGACATGTCACCATACGTGCGTACGTACGGCTTACCGTCTCCACGTCGTGGTGTAATTGTTATTCAAAACATTATTTTTTGGATGGGTATAATAATTATGTGTAATTCATGTAAATAATAAATATAACATGATAATTATTCTTTATATAAGATATACCATCCAATTAAATATTATTTTAATATCAGAAGAATGATATTGTCGCTTGTGCGTACGTACGGACTACTGTCTCCACGAACGCGATGAGATTCATTCTCCATCGTATCCATTCAAGTATAATTATCATTTTATGATTTAAAAATAACTTGATATCATTATGGATATGAATAAGATACATACTATCCATGACAAACATGGCTTATGTAACAAAACATATCAAAGAAAACAAGTAAGTTAACACCCGAAACGACGATAATACTAAGATATTATTGACAAAGCAATGTTAAAAGATCATATATGATATCATATTAAAATATATGATTCTTTTATAATTTAATAAAAATTATTTCACCATTATACAGGAGGTTAACCTACCCTCGACCAAGGAAAAAGTACAAAGTAAGGGGTTTCTTATCTCACTCTTAATTTCGTGAGAATTCCATTGTTCACCACTTATTTATTTGCATGTGGTGTATGTGTATTGCCCATGATTTTATTCCATGTGTAATATACTTTAATTTATGGGTATTTAAATCATCATTGTATGATCCTTCTTTCATGGTTGTATGTTTCAAAAGTTACAAAATCGATAAGGGAATTTGAAATTTCAATTTCCACTTATTCGGCTTTACGCAAACTTCATTGATTATTTTACTCCAAGATTATTTGTAGAACCTCTATTCATTTGATTATGTCATAAATTGCACTCCAATTTCTGTGGATATAATTTTGATACACATAATAACTCCATTGATAAATTATCAGGTCATCGGTATGAACTTGATAAGAGTAATTTTTACTCAATTTCGATTTGTTGAGATAAACATCCAATTCATTGGGGTTGTTTTTACAATAATATGTGTGAATGTCCTTTGATTGTCTTACACTAAATATCCAATCATATTTAGTGTATTTATATTTTTCACAAATAATTATGTCGTTAATTTATCTTTAACCTAAGGATACAGCCTTTATGAGAGATTTCATCTCAATTTACATTCCATTGAGACTTCCTTGTTGTTATACACCAAATCACTTTTATGTGGTGTATATAATGTACTTTGAAATAGTATATCATGAATCCCTTTATTCTCATGATATTACAAAGTTTTTATTACTTCAATTATTTGTATTCAAGTGTCTCACTTTTGGTTAGAAACTCTCACTAAAATACCATTTTTAAATGTTTTAAAGACTTATTATTCTAAATATTTCTCATTAATGTCCATGTTTTAAAAATGTTTTTAAGGATTTATTTATATGAACATTAAAGTTTTCAAATCAAAAGTCCTTTTAAAAGTTTCAAAGTGGTATTGGAAACTTTGATTCAAAAATCTATTTTTAAATGGCTTCTTGAAAAATAGTGTGACTTTTAAATGTTTTCAAGAAAAAGGGGGATATTTCTCTCAATAGTTTGATGATTATTTTAATCTATGTCAATATCCTTCATTATTCTCAATTGAAGTTAATCTGATACAATACAATCTTCCATATTGTATCGAATGAGTTATGTTTGACTGTGGATGTGCTATTTTTATACCATTCATGGTTTGTGGTTAAAGTATTGACATTTCGTATGCTAGTTTTAATACGAATGTTTATGTTATGTTTCAATATTTTCATACGAGGAATGAATTGGAATTAGTAAGTGACGGGTGGAGCCCACTATAGCTCCCCGATGCATCGGTAGGTCTCATGAGACAAACTAGTGTCTTGGCACAAGGCCTTGACAAAATCTTATTTGTAGTCTTTGCACGAGGCCTTGGCTATGTGGTTATGATTGTCTGGAATTATGCATTCCATCATTAACAAAGTGGTTATTGATATTGAATGTGATTATTTGATTAGTAGAATATCCATGTGAATATGTAAATGGAATTATTTCATTTTATTTTTTCCATACTATGTTGAAGTTCAAGTTTAAAAGGCTTTTGTTTTAGTTATACATTGCCTTCAATGTTTATTCTTATTTATGAATGTTTCTGCTATATTGTTATCCTTACTAGGCATTTGATCTCACCCCTTTTCTATGTTTTATTTTTCCCAGGATGTGAAGAAATAATTTATGAATGACCTACAGGGATAGTATGAGGGGATATGAAGACAAGATGTTGTTGTAGTTTTTTTACCTTATGATGTAATGTAAGACTTATGAATATATCTATTGTTTCCAAGACTACTAAACTAATCGTTCTTTCAAGAATTGATCCTTTGTGATCATGCCAATGTTATGTAATAATGCACCGACTCTAGGTAACTGGGGTCGGGGTATTACAGTTGGTATCAGAGGAAGTTTAGTACAAAACTTGGAAGATAGATTTAGATAAACTTTGCTTAGAGCACGCAGAACTAAGATGAACTTTGAGGATTAGTATAGAAGAACTTCCTAATGTTTTGGTATTGTATAGATTTTGTGAGTTTTACGAGAAATACATCCCTGTCTGGATACGAGGAGGTAGAGGCGGCTCTGGCACAGATGTACCTAGGGGTAAAACCCAAAATCACCGCTTTGAGCTAGACTCGAACGGGAACTGGTGCACGAAAATGGGCCTTGCTGCACTCTTGGTTACGACACTCCCGGTGGATATGCTTAGGATAATTTAAATTTTTTTTACAAACCGATTTGAAGTATTATATATATAAGATGAGAGTAAATGACCTTGGTTAATCCTAATGTGTTTCAAATTGAGAATATGGTGACATGTTAATCTCTAAATGATTTTTTGACTACTGTTACTCACACAATGCTTTCTGGTTTTAGTCAATGGCTGGATTCCAAGGAAGTCATAGTGACTTTGAGAATGATGTACAAGGTGGGAGCGGTGGTGGAAATGAGAAACAAAATGGAATGTTGATAGGATTAAAAGATATCATCTTTATGCCAAATCAATTTTCCAAAAATATGATCAACAATATATATATTAACCAAATTCCTGGACTCAACAAAGAAGAGAAAGGTGATGAATGATAAGAGATCCAACAGTGGAGACCATGGAGAAAGGAATCCTACATTTCCATCATGTAGGAAATGTGGAAGGAGACACCCAAGAAAGTGTCTCAATGGGACAAAGAAATGCTTTACGTGCGGGAAGGAAGGACATAAAGTGAAGAATTTCTGAAGAAAATTGAAGAGTACTATGGAAGAAGATAAAAATGGTCCCAAGAGTCCATTTACAGTCATTTGCCGTAAATGTAGGGGACCTGGCCATTACTCGAGTGAATGCCCTATTATATAGGATATTTTCTTGGTCAAATAAGAAGCTATGTGGAAATAAATGGTCGGTAAAATGTTTAAAAAGTATTAGTGCTCCTTGTTGATGGGTTTACTTTGGAATAATTTTCTCTTGTATTTTTAACCCTGCAGTTTTCCATGTGAGAATGATATTTGAGGAAGAATTGTCTTTTCTCTTGTGTATATAGTTATAAATAACCATTTTGTTTTATATGATCGTTGGGTTTGAGGCAATTATAAGTTATTATAATTTGGGATGAAAATGCAAGGTATGAGATAAGATTTGTGGTTAAATTATGTTATGGTTATTTTGAGGAATTTATCTCATTTTGGTAATGTTATAAAATATAGTTTTTAAAAAAGGACAACATGCAGACCGTGTGACAACCCGTCGCGTCGGACAAAGCTGTGGGAATCGAACCCACAACCAAAGTGTGATTGGGATTTATCACCTAGCACTGGACTATGTGAAGTCCCTGGTTAGCGTGACTATTATTTTTAGTTAAATGATTTTATTGATCAATAATAATTTTATTTGGGATCTTATTTATTATCAAATGAATACCCTTAGTATAGGAAAATTATTTGGTGATTATGTGATAAATGTTATTTTGGAAGTTGTTCACTTTGCTGTGAACACTAGATGCCCAAGGAAAATAGAATAGTTTGATATTTCATTTTAGGAGTAATGGTGGATTTTTATCTAGGTTTTTATTGTGGATTTATAGTTATTTGGGTTATTTATGGAAATAATTAGGTTTATTACTTTTAAGTATGTGACTTTAAGAGTAATTAATGTCATTTGGAGATACAATTTAACATGGAAGACTAAATTCTTATAAGTTTTGGGTTTCAATATTAGTTTGGATTATATTGAAGGATTTTAAGGGCAATTGATTATTGAATGGTATTTATTTAACTTTGGGGTATTGATCATTTAATTTTAGAAATTAAGATTAGTGTTTTTTTTCTCTAATGGAATATCCATTTGGGGGATCATCAAATATTATACTAAACATTTTGGTTTTGATTAATCTCTAAATACAAGGTAAATATATATTTTATCCTATGTGGATCATGTATTTCTATAGAAGTTTATTCTACCTCTTCCATTGTGACCAAGTCTTCTTGAATACTCATTGTTAAAAAAATGAGTTAGTGGTATAAATTTATTAAATAAGGAAACTCTACTTAAAAGGTAATTATATCTATTTATGTTCTTAGTCAATATTATAAATGAATTCCTCGTCCTTATGTAATGTAACTTAAAACAAAAAATTTTGTCAGTTTACTTTTCCTACTTGGAGACTAATGACCGTTTGTCCCCACACAAGTTTGTGATTTTCTTATTGTTAACTTTCTCCTGATCATGTTTTCTATCCCTCTCAATCAGAACTTAACACTTAGTTTATCGTCCATATCCATGTTTTCCTACATGGAATCCTAGTATGGTTTATCTTGGGTGACATTTATACCTCTCTTCCTTTCTATTAAAGTGATAGTTTTATTGACTCTTTTTCCGATGTGGGACTTTCCATTATATTCTCAAGCCCAATTTTAAAATAAATTGCGAGGATGCAATTTATTGAAGGAGGGGAGAATGTAACACCCCAAGCTTCCATGGTACGTTTCCCTTTGAATAATGCAATGACGTGTGTTGTACGTAACATCGAGTTCTAACACACACCGCAACCGATCAAACTAGCCGTTATGAATAGTAATACCTACTTTTTGGAATTTTATACATTTTTTCTTTTAAAATGGAATTTATTTTTGGATTCGTAAAATCGAAATTAGCTTAGGGTGAAATTTTGGTACTTTTCGGATAACTTTCATATTTTGATGAATAGTGAAAATTACTAAATTTTAATTAAAAACAACTTTTTTAATCAAAATAATTAATAATGATAAATTATGAATTTGAGTGGTTTTAAAGCATATTTAGAATATATTTTTAACATTTAATACAATGTTGGTCATTGGACATAATTTCATAATTAAACCAAAAATAAACAAGTATCAATCTTTTGATAGTTATTATATCTTAAAAACACGCTTTTTGTTTTGACAGCGGGAAATAATTTTAAATTAATTTCTGAAATTTTTGTGTTTTAAATTTGGAAAAATGGATTCCATATTTTGAATCAGGATGTCCAAATTGTGTAAATAGGTAACTTTTATTTTTAGACATTTTGAATAATTACTTCGGTAAATATTTTATTTACCATGGTTAATGGGTAAATCCGGTAAATAAGGGTTAAAAAATAATATTATAATAATACTAAATTACCCTAAAACGTGTCGTAATCTTATTGTTTGATACATTTCCGACCATGGGAATCTTCGGGTCGATTTTGGGACCCCATGGTGCCACTTGTAAGTGATAGGGACACTTTATTTTAACTAGGTTAAAATGAATAAAAAAATGACACAAGCATATATCCTTTAGAAACACAATTTTTACATAGGGTTATATATGTTGGATTTTCTACTATAAATATTAATTAGAAATATAACAATATTTCCTACATAATTGTATTTTATTTATAATTTTTATACATTAAATATGTTAATTTATTTATGACACAATGGTGATGCAGAAATTACCATAATAGTGGAAAATTAAAATGATTGATATTGTAGATACCGAAATAAATATAATTTTAGACTTTTTATGAATTAAACTAATTTTATAGGTTACTATGACATGTTAGGAATGATTTAATTAACTATTTTAGAAGTAATCATTCTGTTATGAGTTTTACAAAAATCAATTATTGAATAGTGCAAAATTGACATGAAAGGGTTTTTAAAACAAATATTATATTATTAATTGATATTAAATTCCTAAAAATCTAAGGTTCAGCCAAGAGACTTATATAATGACATTTTTATCATTAATGGACCACTTGGGGGTCGCTTGGATGTATATAGTATGTTTATTAACCATATAATATAAAAATACAAAGAGACATTGTAAAAGTGAAACTAATTAACTAAGAGTTAATACTTAAAGATAAGGTTAGTATAATGACCCAAACCTGTATAAATTCTATTTGTTGAGTGGTTTTCGACCTAGACCCACCTTAACATTTAAATAATACACTTTGGAGCCATTAGAAACCGAATATGAATTTATTATAAAATAATATTTCTAGCTTTTCCAAATGTGCCCCTCACCCCTCTTATAAAAGGGCACTCCCCCTTCTCATTAACTCACACCTTCAAAGCCTTTTGGTTCGGCCAAACTCTACCCAAATACTCTCTCAACTTACCTCACTTCATCCTAGAGGCCTTCCTTTAGTCAGAAAGACAACCTAAGAGCCCTTTTGAACAAATCAAAAGAAATAACCCGAAGAAGAGGTAATGTTTTCACCACCCTTTTTCAAATTCATTTCTTCTTAAAATTCTTCTTTATTTGTTATTATCATTCTAAAATAATGAATCCAGTATCTCCTATATAATTTAATGTTATTATAAACATGGTACAACAATATTTCAGTATTCTATCCATCCTTTGAATGACATGTCACCATACGTGCATACGTACGGCTTACCGTCTCCACGTCGTGGTGTAATTGTTATTCAAAACATTATTTTTTAAATGGATATAATAATGATGTGTAATTCATGTAAATAATAAATATAAAATTATAATTATTCTGTATATAGGATATACCATCCAATTAAATATTATTTTAATATCAAAAGAATGATATTGTCGCTCGTGCGTACGTACGGACTACCGTCTCCACGAATGCGATGAGATTCATTCTCCATCGTATCCATTCAAGTATAATTATCATTTTATGATTTAAAAATAATATTTAAGGACTTGATATCATTCTGTATATGAACAAGATACATCCTATCCATGACAAACATGACTTACGTAACAAAACATATCAAAGAAAACGAGTAAGTTAACACCCGAAACGATGATAATACTAAGATATTATTAAAAAAGAAATGTTAAAAGATCATATATGATATCATATTAATATATATAATTCTTGTATAATTTATTAACAATTATTTCACCATTATACAGAAGGTTAACCTACCCTGACCAAGGAAAAAGTACAAAGTAAGGGGTTTCTTATCTCACTCTTAATTTCATGAGAATTCCATTGTTCACCACTTATTTATTTGCATGTGGTGTATGTGTATTGCCCATGATTGTATTAAATGTGTAATATAATTTAATTTATGGGTATTTACATCATCATTGTATGATACTTCTTTCATGGTTGTATGTTTCATAAGTTACCAAATCAATAAGGGAATTTGAAATTTCAATTTCCACTTATTCGGCATTACACAAACTTCATTGATTATTTTACTCCAAGATTATGTGTAGAATATCTATTCATTTTATTATGTCATAAATTACACTCCCCTTTCTGTGGATATACTTTTGATACACATAATCACTCCATTGATAAATTATCAGGTCATCAGTATGAACTTGATAAGAGTAATTTTTACTCAATCTCAATTTGTTGAGATAAACATCCAATTCATTAGTGTTGTTTTTTAAAAGAATATGTGTGAATGTCCTTTGATTTTCTTACACTGAATATCCAATCATATTTAGTGTATTTATATTTGTCACACATAATTATGTCGTTAATTTATCTTTAACCTAAGGATATGACCTTTATGAGAGATTTCATCTCAATTTACATTCCATTGAGACTTCTTTGTTGTTATACACCAAATCACTTTTGTGATATGTTTGACTATAGATGTGCTATTTTTATACCATTCATAGTTTATGGTGAAATTATTGACATTTCGTATGCTAGTTTTAATACGAATGTTTATGTTATGTTTAAACCTTTTCATATGGGAATGCATTGGACTTAATATGTGACGGGTGGAGCCCGCTATAGCTCCTCGATGCATCAGTAGGTCTCATGAGACAAACTAGTGTCTTGGCACAAGGCCTTGGAAAAATCTTATTTGTAGTCTTGGCACGAGGCCTTGGCTATGTGGTTTTGATAGTCTGGCATTATGCATTCCAACATTATGAAAGTGGTTATTGATATAGAATGTGATTATTCGATTAGTAGAATATCCATGTGAAAAAGTAAATGGAATTATTTCATTTTACTTTTGCCATACTATATTGAAGTTCAGGTTTAAAAGGCTTTTGTTTTAGTATTGCATTGCCTTAAGAGTTTATGCTTATTTTGAATGTTCCGATATATTGTTATCCTTACTGGGCATTTGAGCTCACCCCTTTTCTATGTTTCATTTTCCCAGGATGTGAAGAAGTAAGTTATGAATGACCTGCAGGGATATTATGAGGGGATAATAGTGTGGACTATGGAGGCAATATGTTGTTGTAGTAGTTTTTCATTTTATGATGTAATGTAAGACTTATGAATATATCTAGTGTTTCCAAGGATACTAAACCAATCGGTCTTTCGAGATTTGATCTTCTTGTGATCATGCCAATGTTATGTAATAATGCATCGACTCTGGTTAACTAGGGTTGGGGCGTTAC
>CAUJRU010003187.1:0-54524 GCA_963277665.1 Viscum album
TTTGGTAGGAAAATGATATTAATATCTTTTTATTTAATGTAAAAATTAAAATGACACAAACATGAGTTTTTTTACTAAAACAATTGTTAAATTGGGTTATACAAGACAGATGTTTTACTATAAATAGTCATTGGAAAGATAAAACGATTTCCTACATCATAGTAATTTTTTTATAATTTCAATACCTTATATAAAATAAATTATTTCTGACACCATGATGATGCAGCGATTACCTCATTAATAAAGGATTTATATAAAATGAAAAGGTAATGTAAAATCTAAGACATACACTTGTCAAAAACATATTGGATGGGTGGACTTCGAAACATAATCACCCTATCCTCGAATTATATCAATGTGGGACCTTTTAAATCTGATACTCATTTTCAAATAAAGTAACATTTCATTACTTTCCATGAGTGCCCCTCCTCTCCTCTTATAAAAGGCCCCCCACCAATACCTCCTTACCAACAATTCCAAATATTTTGGCTCGTCCAAACCCTGCCCATTTTCTCTCTCTGCATCCCTCTCTAACTCTTATAATCTTCACTTTGGGCAGAAGCCTTCCCAAGGAAGACTTTGAGCTCAAACCAAAGGGAGTTACCCGAATTTAAGGAAATGTCTTCACTTGAGTCCTTTTGTTTTATTTTGCATCTCCGACCCCCTAAACTCTTTTTATTAATTTATTCTATAACAACTCCAGTATCTTCAATATACTAGGATGTTGTTAAAAGAAGGATTCGAGCTACACTTACACACACCAACATCTAATGGTTAAAGAACATACTGTTTTCGTGGGTGGAGAATTTCGGCCTCACGAAATGATGATTGTTCAATATTCTTCTAAAACCTTCAAAGGTGGACATTAAGATGTCACTATATTTATATATGATATATAATATGTTTATGTTTTACTTAATCTTCAGTATTTTTCAATTATGGCGTACCTTTTTGATTTCCATTATGGGTAAAAGCGATATCTTCATTTTAGGAAGTGCGGACTACCGCCCCCTCAAAGTGATTTGATGCGTTAATACCATATGTGGGACGTATAAAGAATTTAATTAATGATATTATGTATGATATTATACTGGAATTATAATAAACCTTTATATCATTATGATTCCATTCCATAAAATATGAAATAGAAATTAAAGTAGCGTTCATGCGTATGTACGGCTTTCTGTCTCCATGATCGGTGCATTTCATTTCTTTCCTCTAAATGTTGTGTAATATTATAAATTCATGTATATACTGGATATATATGATATATATGATATATAAATCATTAGTGTAACTCTGGAAATAATGGATACATCAACAACATGTAATTATAATGAGCATATTTTGACTCAAGTACCAATGATCATTAAAACCACCGTTATTAACTTAAATAATTGCATAGTGTTCATGACATGGTAATAAGTGATATAAAAGGAATAATGAACATGATAAATTTTCTTAAGAAAGTAGAAATTAACTCATGTTTTTTATTTAGGATGTTAAGGAATGATCGAGTCAAGTCGGACCGACGATATGGGACTTCGTCTCAATCTCCATTCATTGAGGCATATTTTGTTTTATACACAACCTTCTTTTACACGCTGTATAAAACCCATTTACTTTTAAGTTTATTCAAAAGGAATTTTTTTTAAACTATGCATTTACTAAATGAAAAAAGGGAATGTTTTTGTCGTACGTATGCGGTAACAATGACTTCTCCGCAGTCGTGACCATTATTTAAGTTTCAGCTTCCTCTACAAGCCATAACCTTTTTTTTAAAAGAAAAATAAATACCATGTTTTAATTTTATTTTATTTTGGTATTGAAAATTGTTTTCATAATTTTTTTATATCAATGTTTTGTATTGATATCTTGTGATTGAAATGTGAAAATGTTATGTTTCCTTTAGGTATGTTTTATGTAATACGATTATGTTGTGGTTGTTGGGCATTATTACGAATACGGGTGGTTCCGTGATAAACTAAGGGAGGGTAAGCCTGATATAGCTCTCCAATGAATTTGGTAACATGATGGAGTGAAGCATTAAGGTTTCTCTAAATAGATTTAGGGAATATACTGTGATGGGTATTCCAAACGTAACCAATAGGGTTACTCCCTACGTAAGAATTTTATGAATGCCTCAAGATACCTTTATGTCTTGTGATTTCTATGATTTATTCATGATTTTATGTGTTATGTTAAAGTTCTTATGTTCTATGGGTAAAGAATTATTTCCTTCTTATGTATATATGTACCCATGTTTCCATTCCATATTTTTATATCCCTTACTGTTCTTTTTAGGATCATCCCATGTTTTTGAAATTTTTTTCACAGGTCAAGGGAATGGTACATGATATGATGATAGTGTCAAGGAAGTGTCAAGAAATAATACTTGTTTTATTTTAAATATGTTTCCATTTATGGGAAAAATGAATACTATCTTTTATGTAACCACTTTGTTTAAATGTTTAATGTAATGCATGTTTCATGATATAATTCTCTAAAAATCTAATCCTGAAAAGATCCTCAGTGTGTAATCATGTAATAACTCGAGATTAAGTAATGTTTAAGTCTGGGGCCTTATAGTTGGTATCAGAGGTCGGTTTAGATAACTTTAGGAGTTATAATTTTATTAAATGATTATCCAAAAATTTTTTTATGGTAAAATTTAAATGATAAAGCATTTGATGATTACCATGTTGCTTCATCTAAGACATGTTTGTTCAGAATGGTTTTCCGCAGAGGAAAAAGAGAAGCACTGCTAGGAAAGAATGCAGAAGGAAATAACCTTCCGAATCAGTATCCTGAGATGGTCTGAATTGGAACTGAACAGTTCATTGCAGTAATGTCGCAGTTGACTCAAGCGATAAGTGGTGGTGGTATCCATGCACGGGATCACCCAGATCAACCACAGAGAAACATGTCAGTGGTGGAACATTTCATGAGGCAACATCCCCCATCATTCAGAGGATCATCTAACCATGTTCTAGCTGAAGGGTGGATTAAATCACTGGAGAAGATTTTTGATGTGATGGGGTGTTCAGACAATCAAAATGTTAGTCTTGCTATTTACCGTTTGGAGGGTGAAGCAGATCAGTGGTGGTCGATGGTTAAAAATATCAGGGACACTGATAAGATTAATGCTCTCGACTGGGATGAATTTAAATGTATGTTTCTTGAGATGATTTTCCTAAGCCTGTTCTACATAGTATGGAAAACAATTCCTGAAATTGAGGCAAGAGGAAGACTCAGAGGCTTCCTATGAAGAAAGGTTCACTCGATTGGCAAGGTATGCTCCAAATTTTATCCGAGACCTTGACAGTAAAATCAATCGTTTTTACTCAGGATTAATGCCAAAATATCAAAGGTCTTTAGCTTCTCTTGAGTTCAGAAGTTATGAAAAGCTTGTTCGATGTTCTGAGAAGGTGGAAATGGAGCTTGCCGATGATCAAGTGTTCTATAACAACCAACAGAAGAAGAGACCTAGGTGGAAGAAGAAAGGAAAGAATTCAACAAAAAAGTCTGATGGTAAGAAATCTAAGTTTCCAGTTTGTGATAAATTTGGTAAAAGGAATGCTGGGGAATGTCTTCTAAATTCTGGAAGGTGCTATAGATGTGGTAAGATGGGACATAAGGCTCGTGATTGCACTGAAAAAGATCAAGGTGATGGTAAGACCAAATTTGATTTACATTTAGTGAAATGTTTTAAGTGCAATGAGATGGGTCACTATGCATACGAGTGTCCGAAAAAGAGCATGAGTAATGAGAAGCAGTTAGACTACAAGCATAAAGCGGTGGTGAAATCCTTTGCAACTAATTCAGCAGATGTCGAGCCATAAAATGATGTTTGTGTCAGGTACTTTTTTTGTTTTCTCAGATTATGACAGTTTGTTGTTTGATTCAGGGTCTACACATTCGTTCATCTCTGAATCCTTTTCTAGTAAAATGGGAATACCATCTCTAGAAATGACTCCTGAACATATGGTAAAAACACCTGGGGAAATGTTGAGGCAAACAAAATTTTATAAGAATCTTCCTATCCATATCTGTGGAATGAACCTACTTGCGAACCTTATTGTTTTACCTTTAGTAGAGTTTGATGTTATCCAGGGTATGGATTAACTCTTTATTTACCATGCTAAGATTGATTGTAAAGCTAAAGAAGTTTCTTTTCTGAAAGACTTTCAGTTTGTGTACAAGAATGAACCCTCTCTGTTGATAACATATCAAGAGGCCGAGAAACTTGTAAAAGATGGAAATGAATGTTACCTTGCACACATCGTTGAAAACAATGGAACTGTTCAGATTAATGTTGTGCCAGTGGTAAATGAGTATCCTGATGTTTTTCCTAACGAGATTCCTGGAATAATATCAGATCGGGAAGTTGAGTTTACTGTTGACTTAATTCTTGACGTTAAGCAAATTTCAAAACCCCCTTATGGAATGGCTCAAATTGAACATTTAGAGTTGAAGGAGAAATTTCAAGATTTATTATAGAAAGGTTTCATTCGACCTAGCACATCACCATGGGGTGCTCCGTTCATATTTTTTAAAACTAAATATGGTTCAATGAGACTTTGCATTGATTATAGAGCCTTGAATAACATCATTTTTAAAAAAATATCCTTTGCCTCATATCGATGATTTGTTTGATCAGCTCCAGGGAGCTTAGTATTTTTCAAATAATGACTTGAAACCGGGGTACCATCAACTGAAGGTAAAGGAAGCAGACGTTCTAAAGACTGCGTTTCGTACAAGATATGGCTATTATGAATTTGTAGTAATGCCTTTTGGGATAACCAATGCACTTGATGTATTCATGGACATAATGAATAGAATTTTCCATGAGTTCTTGGATAAGTTTGTGGTGGTTTTCATTGATGATATTTTGGTTTTTTCTAAATGTAAAGAGGAGCATGAAAGACATTTAAGGGTTATTTTTCAAACCTTGAAAGAAAAGAAATTGTATGGGAAATTCAGAAAGTGTGAGTTTTGGTTGCAACAAATTTCTTTCCTTGGTCGCATTGTTTCTAAAGATGAGATAATTATTGAGTGTGAGAAACTTAAACTTTTTATTTTTTTCCATCATTATATTTTCTTATGATTAATTTTCCAAATTTTTATAAAATCATTGAACTTTTGGAGAATAGTACATTATTCAATTTGGAAAAGACTACAGTTATTTAAGATATCACAGAAATATGAATTTCCAAAAATCTAATAATCATTATTTAAGAAAGATATATGTCTTTAATGTAAAATTATATATTATAAAGCATTATGTTTTAATTACAAACCTATATTTCATATTTGAAAATGAATGAAATATTTTCTGAAAAACTATTTTAAAACTATTTTTTTTCTTTTATTTAAATGACATTTTCAAAAATTTAGTTTAATGAAATCGTTTTAAAAATTAATATAAGTGGTTCAAAAAATTTTAACATGGTCAAATTGGTTTTATAAAAATTGATTAAGATCACTTGGTAAAATAATATTTACCATGTTAAAATTTTTATTTTCAATGAATTTAAATGTTCACATTAATTTGAAACTTTTAAAATAATTGTCTAAATTTTAAATTAGAATAATAATATTAATTTTAAATATATTTAAAAAAAATTACATAATTTTATAGTGTAACCAATGTTATATACGACTAAAAACACTTAACGATTAAATTGAAATTTTTTCAAATTATATTTTTAAAGCACGATATATTCATTGATTTAAAATATAATTTTTCTATATTATATATTTAATTTGGATAAATGGAGCCAAATTAAATTTCATCATGATCAAATTGGACATTAAATGTGTTCATATATTTTTATTACTAAAATAACATACACGGTTAATATTTAGTTTTGAATAATTAGAATTAAATTAGTTATATATGTAGGAAAAAATTTTAAGAAATAAACACTCAATATTATCCTTTTAGAACAAATTTGAAAAGATTTAATGTTTTAATACCATCTCTCACTACACCCCCCTCATTTAAAAGTCATACAATTCAACACTTTCCATTCATACCCATTATATACAATTTTTTACTAGGAAAATTCCATCATCATAGATAATAAAATGGTGATCCCTTCCAACCATTCAATAATAAATTACTATTTAGATACATCATTTAAAATTAAAATAAATCCACTACATAAATCGATTGCACTCCCTAGTTCCCATGGTCCCTAAAAAATATTATTTAATAAAAACATAAGTACATCATGATGTAGAACATCTAGGTCTGAACATTGGTGTCACATCTGTCACATTGATTCGTTTGTATTCTTTGCTTATTTAACAAACTATAAAAAAGTAATAATTACATTAAAATTATTACTTTATTTAGATTAAATTATAAAATTACATAAAAATTATATATTCTCTAGAACTATCTATGAAAAAAATATCATTGTTATTGTGTTTGAATGGATTTTCGCTTATATAAAATAACTCATTTATTATATCTACACCACCACGAAGTGATATTATTAATCCCATTGTAGGGGGAAATATTTATTTATATTATTTATTCATGGATATATAAAAATAACTTACTACAGACATTTACCCCCATTATTCATTTTGTAATGGAAATTCTAATCGACTGGTGTGTGAACAACTTCCTCCATGAATAATGGATTATTAATTTTTCTTAGGTTCTTTAATTATATATTCAAGTTTCATCAATTATGGTTCAAAATCATAAAAACATTAAAATAGTATAATTATATTTATTTTATAAGAATATTATGTCAAAAAGAAAACCACATAAACAATACTCAACATTCAGTGTAAAGCATGGACTGATTGTATGGTCCACCAACATACATGAATAATGCTAATAAATAATTGAATGGTTGATAATGAAGAAATTTTTTTTTGAAATAAAAAATGTAATGATGACTTTTATTATTTATTTAATGAAAAAAAATATATTTAAATCATTAACTAAGGAAAATATTTTTTTAGGATAGAAATCCTTAGAAAATTCACATTTTTTATTTCATCCTATAGGATGAAGAATAATTTACTAATGAATGGTAATAGATCGTACACCGATTCACTGTGTAATTTTCACACATACACCATTGTATAAAATAAAATTTATATTATAAATTAATAAAATAAAAACAAATTGAATTCCATGTTTGAATCATTATTTTTGTTTATATCTCTATTAAATATTTTAATGTTACTTGTCTTGAAAATTTAATTAAAGGTGAAGGTGATTTGGAGGGGCCGTGATGATGTCCAAAAAAATGGGCCAAACTGCTCCTAATCCAAGCACACATGTGCATTAATCCGCACACTGCTACTAGACCATGCATCCAATTGGGCTGGAATTTTCTGGACTGGTCCAAAATGAATTTTTCTACATTTCATATGAATAAACCCAAGACTCATTCTACAATCTATTTTCCTTTCCTACCTGATCCATCCAGCACACCAAATCTGCACGGAGTCAAAGGTGGTTTGTTGTGATATGTCCATATCTTGGGATATAGGTGTCCCAATTGTGACAAAATTTCGAGGGATATATCCAAGAGGTTGGGATATAACTTTGTTATTTTCTCGAAATACATGTAATGCTTTCTGGAGGTCGAATCACCTGTGACGATTGGTTTTAATAATTTTGTCTCTTCAACCCACCTTCCTATATTCCTATAAAATGGAACGCTTCTCTCCTCATTTGCATGTTCTACCAGCAGAAAAATGTCTCTTATTTTAGAGACCCAAAGGTGTTCTCTCCTCATATAAGATGTTCTGGTGGCACCAATCATCATAGGGAGATCATCAGTTAAGAAGTAGTTCCACCCGTGCCTTCTCCTCCTCTCGATGGCGAGCAAAATGGGGGTCGATTATATTGTGGGAGCTAGAGATACTTGGGAGGGAGTTCTGACACATGATACACTATTGGTTTTGTGTAATTTATGTGTGGATTATTTCACTTATGTTTTATTTTATCATTCTTATCTTGTTTTTTCATTTCATGGGTTTAATTTACTGAACAAGTTTTCATTTCAACACCGATTGGGTTGAAATTTCAATTGGGAAACTTGAGTTGTTCTGATTGTGCAACACAAGGATCATCTTCCACTTACACATAAAATATATATTAGTATTCTTTGGTATCCGTTAATCTACTCTGGAAGCCAAAACCTTGACAACAGGATTTTTGTGTTAAGGGATGATATATTGTGCAACGTTTAGAGAGGCAAGAGGGGAATGCAGATCTTCACAACACTCAACCTAGGAATTAAACAGAACCATGTGAAATTTTCAGAACAATGAACTTTCCAAGATGTGTATTGAACTTGAAGTGACATCCTTATCTCATAATTATTTATCCTCAACCTTATTCTGTCAACTATTAAATTCTTTAAGTTATGTTATTTTCATAAAACTGTTTTCAAAATCACCCCCTCTTTTAGTAATCATTATTAAAAATACACACTATAAGCCACAAACGCTCCATGAGTGATGACCTAGGGTCTTCCCTAGACAATAAATCTATCTTTAAATCATAATCAATTTGACGTGTCATGACATCGTGGTCAAATTTTGTCAATGTTGCCGGGTATCTCTTTGATTTTTAGTGCGTGTTTTTGGAAAAAAAATTGTAAATTTTGTGAATATTTATCTATTTTATACCTATACCTATCTTTTTTAAATCTGATCTATTTTTTGTAGGTTTGGTGCATGACCCGTTCTACTTCGGGAGACTTATAACCTTTTGAATCCGAATTGGAGAGGACCCTATGTCAACGACACCGAGACACATAAGACCACACTGTGAAGGAGGTCACACAAAACATCAACACTCATCTTTATCCTTCATCATCTATTTCGAGAACCATCATAAAAACTGAAATAAATGTGAAAAAAATAGAGGAAAACAATATAACCCTAAATGAACTAACCACACCTGTTGTTTATAATCATCCCACATACATTCAATTACAAGGAGAGGCACCCGATGTGGATCTAAAATCTATTTTAATTCATCTATTACCAAGATTCCATAGACTTCGTGAAGTTTATCAAAAAATGCACATAAAGAAATTTCATAATATTTTTCCAACATTATAACCTTCCAATATGGATGAGGAAAAAGTAAATCTTAGAGAATTATCATTTTCATTAGAATACACTGCGATAGATTGGTTATATTATGTTAATTCCCTAATAAGAGGCTGGACACACATGAAACACCATTTGCGTGAAAAATAATTACCATCCTCTCAAACTAGAACAATAAGGACATAAATTTATGGGATAAGACATTCTGAAGGGTAAACACATCATGATTATTGGGAACACTTTAAACAATTATTTTCAAGTTGGCCACAACACTAAATAAGTGACCAAATTTTTAATACAATATTTTTATGAAGGTTTGATCCCTATTGATAGAGATATGATTGATGCTGCTATAATTGGTATGCTGGTAGATAATACCACAATTGCTATAAGGATCTTAATTGAGATCAAGGCATAGAACACTCAATAAATCAGTAAAAGGTGTAGCATACCCATTAGAGGTGTTAATGTGGTACAATGTAATGAATTCGAGAAGAAGGTGGAACCAATGTTCGAAGAGGTAAGTACCACTCTTCGGAAAAGTACAATTTCCCAAGGGAAATCCCAGTATCCTCCTCCAATCCATTGTGGAATATGTTCTTTTGACACCCACTACTCTGAAAAATTACCTCAATTGAGAGAAACATCTTAGTGTTGTGAGGGAATATTTCTTGCCCGCCCCTATAACCCACATTTTAGGAAAGAACCATACTATCCATCCAACCCTGGGTGGAAGGAAAACCAATAATATATGTAATGGGGGTATTCAAACCAACCTCAACAACAATGGATCCAACCAGGTTAGAGTTGTCATCCACCACCACCACCATGAAATTCTCAAACACCCCCAAAGGCCTTTGCAATAAACCCCTCCAAAACCCAAGATTTTCCTAGAAGACATGATGAATCAAATGGCTTCCAACAATATTCAATTCCAACAAACCAATCAAGATGCCATACAAGACCTAAAAACTCTATTAGGTAAACTAGCTAACTCAGTGGGTGAATTTCAAAATCACGGATCTGGTAAAATTCCCTCTCAACCAATATTTAACATTAGGGATTATGTAAATATTAGTTCCATAACCCTTATAAGTTGAAAAAATAGAAAGTAAGACGAATCCTCCATTAGAGTCATCCCCTCTTGAGGAAACCTCCATCCCAATCATTAAAAATGTTCTGAATGTTGATGAACCTTGTCTTGAGATAATCCCTTCCAAAGGAAAGACTGTGTACATTAATGAGTAACCTAGCCCAACCATTCGTCTTCTTTTTCATCAAAGGTCCACCAAACCAAGAAAAAAAAATGGAAACTGATCTTGATAAGGAAATATTGGATATTTTCAAGAAACTGTAGGTCAACATACCATTTATTGATTCCATGACGAAAATTACACAGTACACATAGTTTTTAATGGAGATGTGTACACATCGAAGGTGACTTCGTGGAGATGAGAATGTGAGTTTGGGTAGGAATTTTTCAGTAATGATAGAGACATCACTTCCCACCATGTGCAATGATCCTGGAATATTCTCAATTTCATGCACCATAGGGGTGTATTATTTTTCTAGTGTTAGGCTTGATTTAGGTGCCTCTATTAATGTGATTCCTCACTCAATTTACTCTACATTGTAGGTCGGGGAACTGTATCCCACTAAAATTTTTGTTCAACTAGATAACCAGAGTATTGCACACCCCTCAAGTGTGTTAGAGGATGTTATTATGATGGTCCAAAATTTAATTTTCCCTATTGAATTTTATGTGTTTAAAATGAAGGATTATATGATCAATGGACATTCCCCAATTATATTGGGGAGACCTTTCCTAAAAACCACCAAACCATAATTAATGTCCAAAATAGAACATTATCTATGGAATTTGGTTGTTTAATAGTCTATTTGAACATCCATGATGCCATAAAGCACCACCCAGAAGAACATTCCTCTCTCTCTATTAATTCTATAGATGTACTCCCACTAGTGCAAAAAACAGTTTTATCGTCACCATTTCTACGTCAGTTATATATAACCGACGTGATAATCTGTGATATGTGGTTTTTTACGTCAGCTATTTTATAACCAATGTAAAAAATGTAGAGAGTAAATTTTTAACATCGTTTATTTTAATAACCAACTTTCTAAATCACGCGCTTTCTTTTTTTACGTAGTTTATAAATTAACTGATGTAAAAAAACCAAAGCACAGTGTTTTTTACGTCGGTTATCAATTAACCAACTTAAAAAATGAGGTAGCAATGATTTTTTTATGTCGATTATAAATAACTGACGTAAAAAAAGAGGTATTTGAGGCATTTGACGACTGTTATTTGATAACCTATGTCACAACCCAACCCGCATAATTCTTTACGTCAGTTATATAATAACCGACATAAAAAAGTGTGATTTTTGATGTATTTTTTATGATGTTTAATCTATAACGAACATAAAAACCAAACATATAGATTTTTCTACGTCGTTTATAAAATAACCAACTTAGAAAAGCGGTATCTGATACCGTTATAATGTTAGTTAGTATAATAAATGATGTTATAAATGTAATAAAAACAGTTTATAATGTCGGTTGTTAAATAACTAATGTTATAAATCATTTAAAAAATAAACACGCCCTGTGGATTGTCATTTAGGATTTTTTGATCGACAGTTCGGTTACTTGTCTATCTTGTACGGAAAACCCTCATCGACTCTTCAATATCAATGCCTTAAACACATTTTTCGATCATTTTTTATCATCTTTACTCTCATTGGATCTATCATCTAAACTCGCAAAACATAGGTAAGCCTCCCATGACTTTATTTCGTTCGTTTTTTTTGGATATTCTATATTTATGTTTTGTGACTTTTTTTGTTTAAACTAGTTATGATTATTAGATTTCTAACCATATTACCTCGTTTTTCCATCATCATCTTATTTATTATCCCCAGATATATTATATTGACTCCCAATATTCATGTAAGCCTCTCCAAATTCTATTTCTGTTGTTTTTTTTGCGAATGCCCGACATTGATGGTAATTTTTGTTGTCATTGACATCTAATGATCTCATTCACCTATATTACTTCAATTTATATGTAAACCAATGTGATACACCCATTCCGTGTACTAGTGTGATTTATTTTATAAGTATATATGTTTTTTCATGGTGGAATGTTTGTTTTGGATCCTTGGTTATTTCTATTTTTGGCATCACTTTTTGTTGTTCCATAATCTAGTTACATCTCTTATTTTCGAGGTCTATTATAAGTATTCTGTAACATCCCAAGTAAGTAATGAATAATAGATATTTTTATCTATGTCTATTTATGAAATAGATAGTGTTTTAGAGGCTTAAAATGAAAATAAATCCAATCCTAATCATGTAATACAATAATATTTTTAAAAGATTGTTTTACTACCTTTTAATGGAAAACCATTTTTAAATATATATTTTGAAAATTTTAAAAGCTATGTTTTTTAAAATAAACTTATTCTTTATTATTGGTACATCAAAATTTACTTTGTCAAAATTATTGGTATTTTTTCCGATAAAGTTCATTTTTTAATGAACAGTGAAAAATGTTGTATTTTAATTCAAAACCACTTTATAATATAATTTATTTATATGATTATATTATATTTTTAATAGGTTTTAAAGTAAAATTAGAATATATTTTTTCCATTTAATCCAATTGTGGTCATTGGAATCAATTTCACATTGAAATTGAACTTTAACTACTGTCAATCTTTGGATACTTATTTTTTCATAAAAACACGGTATTTGTCATGACAGCAGGAATTAATTATTAAATTAATTAATGTAAAATATAAGATTTGAATTTTTTAAAATATAAATCATTTTTGAATTCAGAATATAAAATATAGCTTAGGTTGAAGTTTTTGAATTTTTCTGAAAAACTTCAATTTTTGATAAATAGTGAAACCACTAAGTTGTAGTTACAGAAACTGATTTTTCGTTTAAATGAAACTTTTCCACATCTGTGATTTGATTTTCAAAAATACAACATACATGGTTGACATTAATAATTAAAATTTGGTTCAATGAGATTAAAATAATTTTTTGGTGAATAGTTACTTTTAGGTTCTTAATCGCGATTAGAGGTAATTAGTGTAGTTTAAGGTAAAAATAATGTTTTAATAACATGAGATGTGCTTGAAACATGTCCTACCCTTATTTTATGTGTCTTGTCCGACCAAAACAATCCATGGGTCAACTTGGGGATCCCATGGAGCTACTTTGGTTGGAAAATGACATTAATATCTTTTTATTTAATGTTAAAATTAAAATGACACAAACAAGAGTTGTTTTACTAAGACAATTGTTAAATTGGGTTATACAAGCCAGATTTTTTACTATAATTAGTCATTGGAAAGCTTAAAAGATTTTCTACATCATAGTATTTTTTTATAATTTTAATACTGTATATAAATTATGTTATTTATGACACCATGATGATGCAGCGATTACCTCATTAATAAATGATTTAAATAAAATGAAACAATAATGTAAAATATTAGACATAAACTTGTCAAAAACCTATTGGATTGGTGTATTTAGAACCATAATCACCTTATCCTAGAATTATATCAATGTGGGACCTTTTAAATCTGAAACTCATTTTCAAATAAAGTAACATTTCTTTACTTTCCATGAGTGCCCCTCCTCTCCTCTTATAAAAGGCCCACACCTCTATCTCTTTACCAACAATTACAAATCCTTTGGCTCGGCCAACCCCTGCCCATTTTGTCTCTACGCATCCCACTCTAACTCTTAGAAGCCCCAATTTGGTCAAAAGTCTTCCCAAGGACTAGTTTTAGCTCAAACCAATGGGAGTTACCCGAATTTTAGGTAATGTCTTCACTTGAGTCCTTTTGTTTTATTTTCCTTCTCCAACCCCCTAAACTCTTTTTATTCATTTCTTTTATAACAACTACAGTATATTAAATATACTAGGATTTTGTTAAAATAAGGATTCGAGCTACACTTACACACACCTACATCTAATGGTTAAAGAACATACTGTTTCCGTGGATGGCGAATTTCTTCCTCACGAAACGATGATTGTTCAATATTCTTCTAACACCTTCATAGGTGGCCATTAAGATGTCACTATATTAATATATGAAATATAATATGTTTATTTTTTACTTAAGCTTCTATATTTTTCATTTATGATATACCTTTATGGTTTCCATTATGGGTAAACGTGATATCCTCATTTTAGGAGGTGTGGACTACCGCCCCCTCAAAGTGATTTGATTCGTTAATATCATATGTGGGAAGTATAAAGGATTTAATTAATTATATTATGTATGATATTATACTGGAATTATAATATACCTTTATATCATTATGATTCCATTGCATAAAATACAAAACAGAAATGAATGTAGCGTTCATGCGTATGTACGGCTTTCTGTCTCAATGAATGGTGCATTTCATTTCTTAACTCTAAACGTTGTGTAATATTATAAATTCATGTATATACTCGATATATATGATGTATATGATATATATGATATATACATCATGATTATAACTCTGGAAATAATGGATGCATGAACAACATGTAATTATAATTAGCATATTTTGACTCAAGTACCAATGATCGTTAAAATGACCATTATTAACTTAAATAATTGCATAGTGTTCATGACATGGTAATAAGTGATATAAAAGGAATAATTAACTTGAAAAATGTTCTTAAGAAAGTAGAAATTAACTCAAGTTTATTATTCAGGACGTTAAAAAACGATCGAGTCATGTCGGACCGACGGTATAGGACTTCATCTCAATCTCCATTCATTGAGGCATATTTTGTTTTATACACAACCTTCTTTTACACGGTGTATAAACCCCACTGACTTTTAAGGTTATTCAAAATGAATATTTTTTATATGATGCATTTACTAAATGACAAAAGGGATAGTTCTTTTCGTACGTATGCGGTGACAACGACTTCTCCGCCGTCGTGACCATTATTTGAGTTTTGGCTTCTTCTACAAGCCATACCAATTTTTTTAAAAGAAAAATAAATAGCATGTTTTACTTTTATTTTATTTTGGTATTGAAAATGAATTTCATAATTTTTTTATATCAATTTTTTGTATTGATATCTTGTGATTGAAAGTAGTAAATGTTATGTTTCATTTATGCATGTTTTATGTGATACGATTATGTTGTTGTTCTGGGGGAGTATCACGAAGACGGGTGGTTCCGTGATAATATAAGGGCGGGTGAGCCCGATATAGCTCTCCAATGCATTTGGTAGCATGATGGAGTGAAATTTCAAGGTTTCTCTGAAGAGATTTAGGGAATATACTGTGATGGGTATTCCAAACGTAACCAAGAGGGTTACTCCCTACATAAGAATGTTATGAATACCTTAAGTTACCTTTATGTCTTATGATTTCTATGATTCATTCATGATTTGATGAGTTATTTTAAAGTTCTTATATTCTATGGGTAATGTATGATTTCATTCTTATGTATATATGTACCCATGATTCCATTCCATAATTTTATATCCCTTACTGTGCTTTTTAGGCACATTCCATGTTTTTGAAATTTTTTCACAGGTCAAGGGAAAGGTACATGATATGTTGATAGTGTCAAGGAAGTGTCAAGAAAGAATCCTTGTTTTATTTTAAATATGTTTCCATTGATGGGAAAAAGAATACTATCTTTTATGTAACCACTTTTTTTAAATGTGTAATGAAATGTATGTTTTATGATCTAATTCTCTTAAACTATAATCCTGAAAAGATCATTAATGTGTAATAATGTAATAACTCAGGATTAAGTAATGTTTAAGGCTGGGGCCTCATTGTTGGTATCAGAGGTCGGTTTAGATAGCTTTAGGAGTTTGAATTTAATTAAATGATTATCCAAAAATATTTTTTATGGTCAAATTGAAAAGATAACGAATTTGAAGATTACCATGTTGCTTTATCTAAGACATGTTTGTTCAGAATGGTTTTTCGAAGAGGAAATAGGGAAGCAGTTCTAGGAAGGCATACAAAAGGAAATAACCTTCCGAATCAGTATCCTGAGATGGTCATAATTAGAACTGAACAGTTTGTTATAGTAATGGAATAGTTGACTCAAGCGATAAATGGTGGTGGTATCCATGCACGAGATCAGCCAGATCAACCATAGAGGAACATGTTAGTGGTGGAACATTTCATGAGGCAACATCCCCCATCATTCAGAGGATCATCTGACCCTGTGCTAGTAGAAGGGTGGATTAAATCCCTGGAGAAGATATTTGATGTCATGGGGTGTTCAGACAATAAAAAGGTTAGTCTTGTTATTTATCGTTTGGAGGGTGAAGCAGATCATTGGTGGTCGATGGTTAAAAATATCAGGGACGCTGATGCGATTAATGCTCTCGATTGGGATGAATTTAAATGTATGTTTCTTGAGAAGTATTTTCCTAAGGCTGTTCAACATAGGATGGAAAAACAACTACTGAAATTGAGGCAAGAGGAAGACGCAGTGGGTGCCTATGAAGAAAGGTTCACTCGATTGGCAAGGTCTGCTCCATATTTTATCCGAGACCTTGATAGTAAAATATATCATTTTTACTCCGGATTAAAGCCATAATATCTAATGTCATTATCTTCTCTTGAGTTCAGAAGTTATGAAAAGCTTGTTGGATGTTCTAAGAAGGTGGAAATGTTGTTTTCTGATGATCAAGTGTTCTATAAGAACCAACAGAATAAGAGGCCGAGGTGGCAGGAGAAAGGAAAGAATTCTTAAAAAAAGTCTGATGGTAAGAAAACTAGGTTTCCAGTTTGTGATAAATGTGGTAAAAGGAATGCTGGGGAATGTCTTCTAAATTCTGGAAAGTTCTACCGATGAGGTAATATGGGACATAAGTCTCGTGATTACACTGAAAAAGATCAAGGTGAAGGTAAGACCAAATTTGATTTACAGTTACTGAAATGTTTTAAGTGCAATGAGATGGGTCACTATGCAAACGAGTGTCCGACAAAGAGGATGAGTGATGAGAAGTAGTTAGACTACAAGCAGAAAAGGGTGGTGAAATACTTTGAAACTACTTCAGCAGATGTCGGGCCATCAAATTAAGTTGTATCAGGTACTTTGTTTGTTTTTTCAGATTATGCCAGTGTGTTGTTTGATTCGAGGTCTACACATTCATTCATCTCTGAAACATTTTCTAGTAAAATGGGATTACCATCTCAAGAAAAGACTCCTGAACATGTGGTAAAAACACATGGGGGAAATGTTGAGGAAAAAAGAATTTATAAGGATCTTCCTATCCTTATCTGTGGAAAGAACCTACTTGTGAACCTTATTGTTTTACCTCTAGTAGAGTTTTATGTTATCCTGGGTATGGATTGGCTCTCCATTTTCCATGCTATGATTAACGGTAGAGCTAAAGAAGTTTCTTTTCAGAAAGACTTTCAGTTTGTGTACATGAATGAACCCTTACTGTTGATAACTTATCAAAATCCCAAGAAACTTGTAAAATATGGAAATGAATGTTACCTTGCACAAATCGTTGAAAACAATGGAAATATTCAGATTAATGATGTGCCAGTGGTAAATGAGTATCATGATTTTTTTCCTGACATGTTTCCGGAATAATACCAGATCGGAAAGTTGAGTTTACTGTTGACTTAATTCTTGATGTTAAGCCGATTTCTAAACCCACTTATCGAATGGCTCAAATTGAACATTTAGATTTGAAGGAGTAATTTCAATATATATTAGAGAAAGGTTTCATTCTACCTAGAACATCACAATGGGGTGCTACTTTCTTATTTTTTAAAAATAAAGATGGTTCAATGAGACTTTTCATTGATTATATAGCCTTGAATAACATCATTGTTAAGAACTAATATCCATTGCCTCATATCGATGATTTGTTTGATCCCCTCCAGGGAGCTCAGTATTTGTCAGAGATTCACTTGAGATCCGGGTACCATCAACTGAAGGTAAAGGAGTTAGATATTCTGAAGACTGTGTTTCGTACAAGATATGGCCATTATAAATTTTTAGTAATTCCTTTTTGGCTAACCAATGCACCTGTTGTATGCATGGACTTAATAAATAGAATTTTTCATAAGTTCTTGGATAAGTTTGTGGTGGTTTTCATTGATGATATTTTGGTGTTTTATAAAAGTAAAGTGGAGCATAAAAGACATTTAAGGGTTATTTTGCAAACCTTGAAAGAAAAGAAATTGTATGGGAAATTAAGAAAGTGTGAGTTTTAGTTTCAACAAATTTCTTTCCTTGGTCACATTGTTTCTAAAGATCGGATAACTGTTGATCCTGCAAAAACAAAGGTTGTTGAAGAATGGCCAAGACCCACAAATGTTATAGAGATTTGTAGTTTTCTTGGTTTGGCAGGCTATTACCGAAGGTTTGTTAGAAATTTTTCATGATTATCTAGTCCAATGACTAAGCTAACTCGGAAGGTTGTTATGTTTATCTGGACAAAAGAATGTGATGATTGTTTTCAGGAACTGAAAAGAAGATTGGGGAATGCTACAGTTTTGGCACTACCTTCCAGGAATGGTGAGTTTGTTATCTACATTGATGTTTCATTGAAAGGACATGGTTGCGTCCTAATGCAGAATGATCAAGTAATTTCTTATGCTTCACGATAGTTGAAAACTCATGAGGTAAATTACCCTACACATGATTTGGAATTAGCTGCTGTTTTTTTGCTCTAAAAATTTGGAGGCATAATTTGTATGGAGTAAAGTGTGAAATATATACTGACCACAAAATTTTAATGTATATATTCACTCAGAAATAATTGAACATGAGACAGTGGAGATGGCTGGAATTAATCAAGGATTATGATTGTACAGTTCATTATAATTCAGGAAAAGCAAATAAAGTGGTTGATGCTTTGAGTCAGAAATGTAATGCTTCATTAACGATGTTGCGTTTGGAACGTGATCCTTTGGTTAAGGATTTGATGAACTTTGGCATAGATGTTTTTGGTGAAGGATGTCCTTATGTTTTGTTTCAGGTATCAGTGAAATCTTCTCTATCAGACATAATCAAGCAAGCACAAGAGCAAGACGGTAAGTTTCAGAAGAAGGTAGAGATGGTTCAGAAGGGTATGTTTACTGAATTCAACATTGACAATGAATGTGTTTTTATATTTGGGAAGATATTGTGTATGCCTTGTGATTCATAGTTAAAGAGAGAGTTGTTATGTGAAGCTCATAGTTCTCTATTTTCAGTTCATCATGGAAGTACTAAGATGTACAGAGATCTGCAGAAGTATTACTGGTGGGATGGAATGAAAAGAGATATTGATGATTTTACTGTGATGTGTTGTCTTTTCAGTAGGTTAAAGCAGAGCGGTAGTTACCGAAAGGGATTCATCAGCCTTTACCAGTGCTGGAGTGGAAATGGGAAAATATATCGATGGAATTCATTGTGGGATTGCTGAAGACACCTCGAGGTAATAATGCAATCTGGGTTATTTTTCATCGCTTGACTAAATCTACTCATTTCCATGATATACGAGATACTTTTTCCCTAGATAATCTTTACCGTTTGTATCTTAAAGAGATAGCAAGGTTACATGTATTTCCTCTCTCCATTGTAACTGATCGTGATCAAAGGTTCACTTCTAACTTTTGGAAAGGCCTTTAGAAGTCGTTGGGTACTGAATTAAATTTTAGTACAGCTTTTCAACCTCAATCATATAGGCAGTCAGAATGAACAATTCAGAATTTGGAGGATATGCTATGTGCGTTTTAAATTAATTATCAGGGATTTGGGACCAACATCATTCTTTTGTTGAGTTTTCATATAATAATAGTTTTCATTCCAGTATATAGATGGCCTCATTTGAGGTGTTATATGGGAAGAGGTGTCGAACTCCAGCTTTTTTGGGATGAAGTGGGTGAAAGGAAGCTGATGGGACTACAAATGGTAGAAGAGATGGCGGAAAAAGTTCAACTGGTTCGGAAACACATGAGAACAGCTCAAAGTAGGCAGAAGAGTTATGCGGAAAACAGGAGGAAGGATCTCTCTTTTGATATAGGTGATCATGTTTTTTTCAAAGTCTCACCATGAAAAAGTGTGATGCGATTTGGTAAGAAAGGAAAGCTGAGTCCAAGGATCATTGGAAAATATGAAATTCTAGAGAGAGTTGGATCAGTTTCTTACAGAGTGGCTTTACCTCCGAGTTTATCTTAGGTACACAATGTTTTTCATGTTTCAATGTTAAGGAAGTACATGCCAGATCCATCTCATGTTTTGAGTCCAGTGGTGGATCAGCTGGAAGTGAACCTATCTTATGAGGAACAACCGGTCCAGATTCTGGACTATAGGGAGCAAGTGTTACAGAATAAGGTGATTCATCAGGTAAAGGTTTTGTGGAAAAACCAAATGGTTGAAGAGGAAACATGGGAATCTGATAATGCAATGAGGGATAAATACCCCCACTTATTTTGATAAGTGAATAAATTACGGGGACACAATTTTATAAATGGGGGAAGGATGTAACATCCCAAGTAAGTAATGAATAATAGATATTTTTATCTATGTGTATTTATGAATTAGATAGTGTTTTAGAGGCTTAAAATGAAAATAAATCCAATCTTAAGCATGGAATACACACATATTTTTAAAAGATTGTTCTACTGACTTTTAATGGAAAACCTTTTTTAAATATATATTTTGAAAATTTTATAAGCTATGTTTGTCAAAATAAATTTATTCTTTATTATTGGGACATCAAAATTTACTTTGTGTTAATATTTGGTATTATTCCGACAAAGTTCGTTTTTTAATGAATAGTGAAAAATGTTATATTTTAATTCAAAACCACTTTTTAATATAATCAATTTATATGATTAGATTATCTTTTGAATTGGTTTTAAAGTTAAATTATAATAAATTTTTACCATTTAATCCAATGGTGGTCATTGGAATCAATTTCACTTTGAAATTGGTCTTTAACTATTGTCAATCTATTGATACTTATTGTTTCATAAAAACACGCTATTTGTGATGACAGCGGGAATTAATTATTAAATTAATTAATATAACTTATATGATTTGAATTTTGTAAAATAGATATAATTTTTGAATTCAGAATATCAAATATAGCTTAGGGTGAATTTTTGGTATTTTTTTGAAAAACATCAATTTTTGCTGAATAGTGAAACCACTAAGTGGTAGTTAAAGAAACTGATTTTTCATTTTAATGAAACTTTTCCACTTCTGTGATTTTATTTTAAAAAATTTTACATACATGGTTTTCATTAATAAGTAAAATGTTGGTCAATGATATTAAAATAATTTTTTGGTGAATAGTATCTTTTAAGTTCTTAATCGCGATTAGAGGTAATTAGTGTTGTTTAAGGTAAAAATAATGTTTTAATAATATTAGATGATCTTGACACATGTCCTATCATAATTGGATGTGTCATGGACGACCAATAAAATCCATGGGTCAACTTGGGGACCCCATGGAGCCAAATTGGTTGGAAAATGACATTAATATCTTTTTATTTAATGTTAAAATTAAAATGACACAAACATGAGTTGTTTTACTAAAACAATTTTTAAATGGGGTTATAGAAGTCAAATTTTTTACTATAAAAATTAATTGTAAAGATAAAAATATTTCCTACATCATATAATTTTTTTTATAATTTTTAGACCTTATATAAATTAAATTATTTATGACACCATGATGATGCAGCGATTACCTCATTAATAAAGGATTTAAATAAAATGAAAAGATAATGTAAAATCTAAGACTTACACTTGTCAAAAACCTATTTTATGGGTGGATTTCTAAACCATATAACCTTATCCTATAATTATATCAATGTGGGACCTTTTAAATCTGAATCCCATTTTCAAATAAAGTAACATTTCTTTACATTCCAAGAGTGCCCCTCCTCTCCTCTTATAAAAGGCCCCCACCTCTACCTCCTTTCCCACACTTCCAAAGCCTTTCTCTCTTCCAACCCTGACCATTTTGTCTCTCCACATCCCTCTATAACTCGTAGAAGCCTCAATTTGGGCAGAAGGCTTCCCAAGGAATCCTTTGGGCTCAAATCAATGGGAGTTACCCGATTTTAAGGTAATGTCTTCACTTTAGTCCTTTTGTTTTATTTTTCTTCTCCAACCCCCTAAACTCTATTTATTCATATCTTTTGTAACAAATACAGTATCTTCAATATACTAGTATTTTTTTAAAAGAAGGATTCGAGATACACTTACACAAACCTACATCTAATGGTAAAAGAACATACTGTTTCCGTGGATGGTGAATTTCTGCCTCACGAAACGATGATTGTTCAATATTCTTCTAACACCTTCAATGATGGACATTAAGATGTCACTATATTTATATATGATATATAATATGTTAATTTTTTACTTAAGCTTCTGTATTTTTCATTTATGGTATACCTTTATGGTTTTCATTATGGGTAATCACGATATCTTCATTTTAGGAAGTGCAGACTACCACCCCCTCAAAGTGATTGGATTCGTTAATAACATAAGTGGGACGTATAAAGGATTTAATTAATGATATTATGTATGATATTATACTGGAATTATAATATAACTTTATATCATTATGATTCCATTCCATAAATTATGAAATAGAAATGAAAGCTGCGTTCATGCGTACATACGGCTTACCGTCTCCATGAACGGTGCATTTCATTTCTTACCTATAAACGTTGTGTAATATTATAAATGTTGTATATAATGGATATATATGATATATATGATATATAAATCATGATTATAACTCTGGAAATAATGGATACATGAAAAACATGTAATTATAAAGAGCATATTTTGACTCAAGTACCAATGATCGTTAAAACGACGGTTATTAACTTAAATAATCACATGGTGTTCCTGAAATTGTAATAAGTGATATTAAAGGAATAATGACCTTGAAAAATGTTCTTAAGCAAGTATAAATTAACTCAAGTTTATTATTCAGGACGTTAAAGAACGATCGAGTCCAGTCGGACCCGAGGTATGGGACTTCGTCTCAATCTCTATTCATTGAGGAATATTTTTTTTTATACACAACCTTCTTTTATACGGTGTATAAACCCCTTTGACATTTAAGTTTATTCAAAAGGAATATTTTTTATATGATGCATTTACTAAATGACAAAAGGGAATGTTTTTGTCGTACGTATGAGGCGACAACGACTTCTCCGCCACCGTGACCATTATTTGAGTTTCGGCTTCCTCTACAAGCCATACACTTTTTTTAAAAGAAAAATAAATACCATGTTTTACTTTTCATTTATTTTGGTATTGAAAATGGTTTTCATAATTTTTTTATATCAATGTTTTGTATTGATATCTTGTGATTGAAAGGTGGAAATTGTATGATTCCTTTATGTATGTTTTATGTGATACAATTATGTTGTGGTTCTTGGGCATTAATCTGAAGACAGGTGGTTCCGTGATAAACTAAGGGCGGGTAAGCCTGATATAGCTCTCCAATGCATTGGGTAACTCGAAAGAGTGAAATGTTAAGTTTTCTCCGAAGAGATTTAGGGAATATACTGTGATGGGTATTCTAAACGTAGCCAAGGGAGTTACTCCCTATGTAAGAATGTTATGAATGCCTCAAGTTACCTTTATGTCTTATGATTTCTATGATTTATTCATGATCTGATGAGTTATGTTAATGTGCTTATGTTCTATGGGTAATGTATGATTTCATTCTTATGTATATATATACCCATGTTTCCATTCCATATTTTTATATCCCTTACTGAGCTTTTTATGCTCATCCCATGTTTTTGAAATGTTTTTCACAGGTCAAGGGAAAGGTACATGATATGATGATAGTGTCAAAAAAGTGTCAAGAAAGAATCCATGTTTTATTTTAAATATGATTCCATTTATGGGAAAAATAAATACTATCTTTTATGTAACCACTTTGTATAAATATGGAGTCTAATGCATGTTTTATGATCTAATTCTCTACAACTATAAACCTGAAATGATCCTCAATGTGTAATCTTGTAATAACTCAAGATTAATTAATGTTTAAGGATGGGGCCTTATATATTCAAATGCTATTAAAACTGAATTCATTGCCTAATCAAGAATTTTAGACAAGTAGTAGATACAATTCATGGTTCTCATTTTGAATAATGGCAAGATACCATAACTAGTAGCTTGAGGTTAAAATCTCTATATATGCCACAACTAGTAGCTTGAGGATAAAATCCCATGGTATTGGGGGGATTTCAAGAGGGTTGGTGGTTTTCCAGGGGGTTGGGGTCTATCCATGGTGTCCTTGGAGGTGGGGGGGGGGGGGCTGTCCAGGGGTGTGGGGGGGGGGTCCAAGGGGGTGGGGGTGTTGAAGGGGGTGGGGGTTGTCCAGGGTGGGTGGGTGGGGGGGATGTCCAAGGTGGTGGGGGCCTATCCAGAGGGTTTGGGGGGTTGTCTGGGGATGGGGGTTGTCCAAAGGTATTGGGGGTGTTGAAGGGGGTAGGGGGAGGGTGTGGTGTCCAGGAGGGGTGGGGCTGCTGTTGAGAGGGGTGGGGCTTGTCCAGGGGGTGGGGGATGTCCAGATGGTTGGGGGTGTCCAGGGTGTGTCCAAGGGGGTAGGGGTGGGGGTGGTGACCAGGATGGGTGGGGTGTTGTCTAGAGGGGTGGGGGCTTTCCAGGGGGAGGGGGTTGTCCAGAGGGTTTGGGGGTTGTCAGGGGGTGGGTGTGGGGGGCTCTCTAGAGGGTCTGGGGGTGTCCAGGGGGTTCCCATGGGGTTAGGCGGTGGGGGTGGTGTCTAGGAGGGGTGAGGGTGCTGTCTAGAGGGTGGGGGATGTCTAGGGGGCTGTCCAGAGGGCTGGGGGTGTCTAGGGGTGTTCATGGGGGTAGGGGTGGGGGTGGTCTCCAGGATTGGTGGGGGTGCTCTCTAGTGGGGTGGGGGCTATCCAGGGTGGTGTCCAATGGGGTAGGGGGAGGGGTGGTGTCCAGGGGGGTGGGGGTGCTGCCAAGATGGGTGGGGGCTGTCCAGGGGGTGGGGTGTCCAGGAGGGGTTTGGGGGTTGTCCAAGGGTGTGGTGGTGTCCATGGGGTGACCAATGGGGTGGGGGTGGTGTCTAGGTGGTGAGGGATGTCCAACGTGTTGGTGTTGTCCAGGGGGTGTCCAAGGGGGTGGTGGATAAGTGTCAGTTGGGATTGACTACTAAATCGTGGTTTATGAGATTGTGACATGATGATTGTTCTGTGATGATAGGCTTTACATTTTAATTTTCCCTATCTGAGTTTTTATTTTAATTTGATTTGATTCTCAGTATTACTCTATCTTCTCCAATCATCCATCAACCATTATAGGCCCCATGGTTTTCATTGATTCAATGGAATTTACAACATTTATTCCTATCTATATATTTTATAATATAATATTCAAACATATTTTTTTAAATACACCTTTATTTTTTTATATTAATTTTTTTTAACATTAAAATTATGATTTTTTCAAATAAACATTTATTTGTCTTATCATAAAAATATATAAATTTTTTATATTTGTTATAGGTAATAATGAGTCGAAGGAGGATTACGACACATCAAATGAGAAATGAATATGAGGAAGGTGTTGATGCCTTTTTTGAATTTTGTAAACGAAATGTTTCAAGTAGTGACAATTTTTTCTTTTCATTCCAGAAATGTATGAATATGAAAATGTGGAAATGTAGAGAGATAAAAGATCATATGATTTTTCATGGATTTATTCCGAGTTACCGCCCTTGGATTTGTCATGGTGAAATTGGACGGAGTTTCACAGATGATGATGATATACAATATGGTAACTCCGATGGAATTGAAGAAATGATTCGCAATATTTTAGCCGAACAAATTGAGATAGAACAGATAGTGGCACATCTATATGGTGATGCTGAAAAACCTTTATATTCTAATTGTACATATTTTATGGTTTTTTCGGTGGTGTTAAAATTGATTAACTTGATGGCGTAACATGGACAGAGTGAAAAAAGTTTTACAGAGCTACTACAATTGATGAAATACATTCTTCCAAATACTAACGATCATCCAGATTCACATTATATGGCCAAGAAAATATTATGCCCGATGGGATTGGGATACAATAAAATACATGCCTTTCCGAATGACTGCATTATATATAGGAAGGAATATGATTTTCTGTCAGAGTGTCCTAAATGTTGGATATCACGATATAAGGTGATAGAAAAATCACAGGGTGATGTAGATCTTACAAATATCCCTTCAAAGGTATTTTGGTATCTTCCTATAATTCATCGTTTCAAATGTTTATTTGAAAATTCAGATGGTTCAAAAAGGTTAATGTGGCCTGATGATGAGAAGGTATGTGATAGAAAAATACGTCATCCAGTTGATTGTCCATAATGGATGAAAATTGATTAGCAGTATTCTACATTTTGAAATGAAATTATAAATCGCAGACTAGGGTTGTGCACTGATGGAATGAATCCATACAAAACCCTCAGAAGCACACATAGTTCATGGCCTGTTTTATTGGTAATTTACAACCTCTCTCTTGAAGTTTGTATGAAGCAAAAATATGTCATGTTAAGTATAATTATCTCTGGTCCAAAGAAACCTGGAAATGATATTGATGTTTACTTGTCACTGTAGATTGATGATTTGAAACTGTTATGGGTTGATAATATTAGGGAGTATGATTCTTATAAAATGGAATATTTTCAAATGCATGCAGTGATGCTGTTCACTATAAATGACTTCCTAGCATATGGAAATTTGTCTGGATATAGTGTTAGAGTGCATAAAGCATGTCCAATTTGCGAACAACAGAAGTCATATTCACAATTTCATCTTGGGAGGAAAACAATGTAAATGGGTCATCGAAAGTTTTCGCCTATGGATCACTCTTATTGAAGACTGAAAAAGTAATTCAATGGCTCACAAGAATTTGATACTGATCCAAAACCTTTATCCCCTAATATGTATTTTAAGAGGGTGAAAAATCATGATGTGAAATTTGGAAAGACACATAAATCTGGTAATTATAGACATATTAGGAAGAAAAGGTAAATATTTTTTGAGATACCATATTGGCCGTATCATTAAGATAAAAATAATATTGATGTCATGCACGTGGAGAAAAATATCTGTGATTGTTTGATTGGAACATTGTTAGATATTAAATGAAAGACAAAAGATGGGTTGAATGCAAGATTAGACATACTATCAATGGGAATATGATTAGAGTTAGCTCCCACTCATAAATGAAGATGAACATTTCTTCCCTCAGCTAGTCATACATTATCAAAGAGGGAGAAAATTATCTTTTGTTAGTGTCTTCGTGATATCAATGTGACTCATGGTTATTCATCAAATGTAAAAACACTTGTCTCATTGAAGGACATAAAGTTTATAGGCACGAAATCACATGTTTTCCACGTCATGATGCAACAAATTCTACTAGTAGTATTGCATGGAATATTTCCCATCAGCGTTAGAATGACAATAATGAAGTTGGGTTATTTTTTTAATTCAATTTGTAACAAGGTGATTGATGTGAATGCTTTGAACATTTTGGAAAGGGATGAAATATTTATACTATGTCAATTGGAAATGAATTTTCCTCCAACATTTATTTGATATAATGGTGCATTTTATGATCCATCTGGTTCGATAAGTAATTCTTTGTGGACCTGTATATCTTCGTTGGATGTATCGTTTTAAAAGGTATATGAAAATATTAAAGGGGTATGTTAAGAATCCATATCGACATGAATCCTCTATTATTGAAGAGTATATTTCCGAGGAGGTAGAATAGTTTTTTATGAGCTACTTGGATGCGGCACAACACATAGGTTTGCCTCCATCTCGCCATGAACGAGTTAATAATGAGGGAAAGGGGATTCCTAGCATGAAATTCAAATAACGGTTAGCTGAACAGATGAAGAAGATAACATCATAAATCATTAATAACATATATGATGATCAACCATATATCACAATTCATATTAATAAGTTGAGACAATGTCATTCAAAGAAAAAAGAAATTTGGATTTTGAATGAGCACAACAAAATTTTTTTGTCATGGATTAAAAAGTCCTTTAATTGTAGATCATATGAATCAGTGACATTAAAATGTATAGTTGGTGGTCCATGTTTGAATTTGATAACATGGTCTGGTTATAACATTAATGGCTAGTAATTTCATATGAATGCTCATGACAACAGAAGTGCAATTCACAATAGTACTGTATTTGTGTTTGCAAAAGCAATGTATTTTTCGAGTTCTAAGGATATAACCCCAATTTCTGCATCAAGTGAATATTATGGAGTGATTATAGACATATGGGAGGTTTATTACTATAAAATTAAAGTTCTTGTTCTTAACTATAAAAGGTTTATTGCTAAAAACAGTGTCATAAACGATGAATTTGGAATGAGACTTTCTAATCTGAACAGATTAGATGACACAGCTGATTCTTTTATAATTGAAACACATGAAAAAAAAAATTTCTATATTGTAGATCAATAAAATATGCAGAGGGATATTGTTTTACATGGGAAAAAACAATATGTTGGTGACGATGAACTTGATGATGATGCTGATTTATGTGAGATCCCTACTTCCATGGAAGGATTAGCAGAACATAATGATGAGCATGTTGAATACATGGTTTGTTCCATATGGAACGATCATGATTATGGAATTTGAGATAACAATCCATTTGTACATTCCTAAAATTATAGGTAACGTATTTTTATTTTTGTTTACATTTAAATTTTTCATAAAATGTTAGTTATTGAATGTTTTTTCTTTATTAAAACATGTATTAAATCAAAATATGTATAAGTTTTTTTTGTTTTATGTTTGTCTAGTTTACATTATATTGTATACCATTACATGAATTATATATATATTATTTTTTTACACTGACTATTACTTTAACATGTTTACCAGGTTTACCATGTTTACCGTGTTTACCATGTTTACCGTGTTTACTATGTTTACCATCTTGACCATCATGACCATTGTTTAAAATGATTACCATATTAACAATGTATACCATTACGTAACATAGAACACTTTTCTATTATCTTATTCTATTAATCTTAAAATATTTTAATTTGTATATTTGTAAACTAATGTTTTGTTATTTTGAATGGAAGGATAATGACATATCATTCAGTTGTAAAACCTCATGATTTTGGAGATGAGAATATTGGCCAATCCTCTGGCGAGGAACATTCACTTGCTCTTCTTGATGTTACCCAATATTCATATTGTGCTCCTATTACAACAACCAGTTCAAAGGTTGGTAAACGTGTGTGCACTAATATACTAAAATTAGAACTTTATCATATGTAGGATCAGAGGATACACATTGAGTTTGATGATGATGATATTCCTAGACATCCAAATGAAAAGGATTTTAAGAGTTTCGTATCAACCCAGGCTAAAAGAAAAGTAAGCATTTTGTATTATGACTAGGGAAGTGTGGATAAAACGATAATCTCTTAGTTGTGGGAGACGATTTTGGTAATATCTTTTTCTATTGTTTGACTATTCTTTAAACTTTTTTAGTATATATAATATGTTTAACCTCTTCTTTATCAGATGAAATTTGATATTCCTTACAGTGGAGGAGTCAGGAAGAAATTATTATTATTGGATACCAAGAGATGGAGTGATTTCAAATCAACCCTCTCATATGATTTCATTTATGGTCATTGGAGTCATGAAAATCCATGTCGTATATATCATTTTACAGATGAAGACACATGGAGACAGTTTTTTGAAAGTAGAAGAAAGGAGTCATTTTTGGTAAGTGGAATGTAAACTTTTATAAGCTTTCTTATATAAATGATCTTATTAATGGTTTGTTGATAATTTCATATTCTTAATTTACAGAAAACAAGGAATTATCATCAGGAGATCTAATCTAAAAATGTATACCCTCATAGTTTATCTCATGGATGGTATACATTTTTGGAATAAAAATTGATTGGAAAAAAATTTCAACAACTAAGAGCTATCTCTTCATGATCTGGAGAGGTGGCCCCTCCATCCCCTCCATCAAGACTTGAAAAATGGAAGAGAGCTCAGATGGGAAAAAAGAGAAATATCTTTCGGATGAATCGAGAATCTTAGCTGAGAAGATTGTAAGATATATATTTTATTTATTTAAATTAACTATTTTTTTCATATAATTTCAATAATTACAGAAAATTTCAATTAATTAATACATGAAACTCTTGATGAGAAGAGTTAATAGGTGGAATTTACAGCTACTGGGAGGCAAGATATTTTATCTGTAGCATTGGGAAATCCCAAACATCCTGGTCATGTAATTGGATATTCGACAGTGGTATCAGTATGAAAAGTGTTGCCATATTCTTCAACTTCTAATGTTGAGGTGGTTTATAAAAAAATATAATCCATGGAGGCTAGAGTTCATAATATTAATTCGACAATAGAGGAAAATATTAGAGCGTTGGTACAATCAATTTTTGCAGACTTGTAAAGAAAATTTCAGACTCCAGCTCCCACTCCTCCTCCACCCTGTGTAGACCCCATTATTTATCCTCCACCTCCACCAGTATCTCCCACTCCCCCACCTCATCCTGTGGACCCCATTGTTTATCCTACTCTTCCTCCATATCTTCCTACTTATTGCGAGTTGTATGTCGATGATCCTCAACATCATATTGTTTCAAATGGGTTGATATATTGTATAAGAGATACAATTCATCATAAAAAATTAGAGGTAGGGAATCAAAGGGTCACTATACAGGATATTATAGATAGATTAGCTCGAGTACCATTAACTACATATGATGTGATGACAGTTGGACATTGTATCTCCCATTTTTTAATTTGTCCATCCACACTTCTTCAACTAATTACCATAGAGGTATGAATGTTATAAATTTTATTTTATTTTTTTATTAATGTTGTTTAATAATTTGAAAAAAAATATATTTTTCTATTTATTTTTACTTGTATACTTCAAAGTTAAAGGAATATTGTATAGACAAAAACAAAGAAAAATGGCTATAAAATCAGATACAGATTCTATTAGTCTTGACAGATTATCATGATATTCAAATTTGTTGGCGGGTAATTATGAAATTCCAACGGAAACTCATGTTTGTGGACGTGCAATAACTATGGGGATTATGAAAACTGATATCATGGGGCTTGTTACTGGAGATAAGTTGGGCATCAACGTGTTGAAAATTTTATCCATGTATGTCATAACACATTTTCCCTGCGTTTTATTTATTAAAAATGTATACTTATGTCTATTTTGTATTAGGTATCTTTATAAAATTTTTGAGAGGAATGAGCTGACATATGTATATGGATTCATGGACCCGCAATTTATTTACCTGAAGCATGTGCATTGGATGAGGAACAAAGAATGATTTAAATTGCAGAAAGACATGAAAATAATATAGTCACACAATGATGGATGATGCCTTTTTGTGAGATGTATGAAAATCATATCTCTCAAAGATTTCATTATCATTTAACATAAAACACCACTAACCTTATATTTCATTTTATCAGTGATCATTGGATGTTAGGGGTTTTTTCCCAAGGGAGAAAACACTTTATTAGATATTCTCTTTCCATGATGATGTGCGGGAATGCTTTAATAATATATTGGAAATGTAAGTTTCAATTTCTCAATAGTTTTATATATTATAATGAATTTTAAATTTACCTCATTCGTATTATTTTCTAACAGGGGATGGGTCTACTTTCAAAAAAACACAAAGAATAGGAGTGAAAACATCAAATATGTAAATGTGAAGGTAAATATCCATTTATAATTTGTACTTATATATTTATTACATAAAAATAATATACTGAATTTACACTCATTCAAACATAATTGTAATAAATAATAGATTTAGGAAAACATGAAAACATAATTAACATACAAATAATTATTCTAATTACTATTCAATATTATATAATGGATTAACATTATTTTATAATATTATATTATGATAGCTATGTTTGTTTTATAGTATTATATACCTTGTTCGACTATATATGTAAACTGCATAAGAGTTTCTTTATACGAAATTTGAATCCATTATGAATAATTAATTCTATACAACATGATTCAGTTGTTTGATGATATAAGTACCACTCCATTTTCCTTTCTAATCATTATTAAAATATATATCAATATTTAAAAATCATTTTCAATATTTATTTTCTATTAGGGTTTATTCATAAGAGATCATGGGTTTATGGGGGTTTCATCTCAACAACTACTCTTGAAGACATTATTTAATTTTTTAAGCAATATATTATATATATGAATTATATAATACCATTGAATTTATTTTTTTATATTATATTTTTAATCAATTTTATCTAGAGAACAATATTACATTATTTAGTCTCATGACATTTTATTCAAAAATCACTAAATAGATATTGGGATTTAGTTCTTTTATTCTACTATATATGTAATATTAACAAATCATTGCCTATATAATTTCATGATTGCTCTATCATAACAGGTAATTAATTTATATTGAATTTAAATTTTATGTTATGGGGAAATAATGTTTCATGAAAAATATTCATCCCCAATATATTTAATGTTACATAAAATAGATTTTTTATGAAAATTTATAATTACTTATTATGGATTTTCCACCCATGTTCTTATATTTACATCCCCCAATGATTTCAATTCAAAACTGAAAACTAAAAGTATTATTATTTCAAATAATCCATTTCTTTCAAATTATTAATTTTAAATAAAATGATACATTATCCTTTTTAAAATTTTTGGTGGTTCATCAAGTATATTTCGTGGCTTAAAAAATTATTTCCATCATTTTAAAATAAATGTATTTTTCATCTTTTCAAAGTTATATTCTATTAAAATTTATATCATTTTCAATAAATTAATTAATTAATATTATTTTCTAAGGAATGATATATTTATATATTTACTTCAAATTTGAGATTAAATTTTGTGATTTCATGTCTTCATTAATAATAAATATTTTAAAAATAATTTATTCAAATTTATTTAACATTTTATTTTGTATTCCAAATTTATTTTTGATAATTTTATATTTTTAAATATTTATAATACAATTTTTATTTAAATAAATTTTGGTACTAAATAATTTAAATTTTATGTTAATTTACACTTCACCAATCATGAAAAATGATTAAATTTTTTTATGAAGACTTTTTTCCACATCATTTTATCAATTGACTATATACAACGAAATGAATTTATTGATCATAAAATATATATTATTTTATAATAGATACATTCCAGAATTAAATATTTAATATTTTTGTAAAACTACATGAATTTATAGTAGGTTATCTCTTTAATATAATTCAATAGCTTGTGATACATGAAACAACACGTTCGAACACACCACAACATACAAAACTTGTAACCCCCTGACCCCAGCTACCCAGAGTCGGTGCGTTACTTCGTAACATTGGCATGATCACAAAAGATCAAGTCTCGAAAGACCGATTAGTTTAGTAGCCTTGGAAACACTAGATACATTCATAAGTGTTACATTACATCATAAATTGAAAAACTAATAACAAAGCCATCATAGTTACACTCATATCCTCTTCTGACTATCCCTGCAGGTTATTCATAAAATACTTCTTCACATCTTGGAAAATATTAAAACATTGAAAGGGGTGAGCTCAGATGCTCAGTAAGGATAACAATATTGTAGAAGCTTTCATAAATAAACATAAACATTTAAGGAAATGTATAACTAAACAAAATCCTTATTAAACTTGAACTTCAGCATAATATGGAAAAAGTAAAATCAAATAATGCCACTTACTTACTCACATAGATATTCTACTAGACGAATAATCACATGAAAGATCAATAACCACTTTCATAATGAGGGAATGTATAATGCCAGACATTCTGAAACACTTTTTCAAGGCCTCGGCCAAGACGTCTAACATTATTAAGGCCTCGGCCAAAACCATAAATCAAATTGGGAAAGGGCCTCAGCCAATTCAACGTCTAGTTGTATCATGAGACCTATCGATGCATCGAGGAGCTATAGCGGGCTCCACCCGTCACATATTAAGTCCAATACATTCCTTATATGAATAGGTTTAAATATAACATAAATATTCGTATTAAAACTAGCATACGAAATGTCAACAATTTCTCTATAAACTATGGATGGTATAAAATAACACATCCACAGTCAAATATTTCACAAAATGTTCAATGGAAGTTTTGTATCATAAATCAATTTCAATTAAACTTAAAACCCATCAAAGGATGTTGACATGGATGAAATCAAAGCTATTTGAGAGAAATATATCTCCTTTTTGAAATCATTTAAAAGTCCCATAATTATAAAATAATACATTTAAATTGAAAATATTCTTATAAGCTTGTTAGGGAAGCTTCGACGAAGTTATAATGGCGGAAAATAGCCGCACCTGCAGTATAAGTTAAAAAAACATTCTTACCTTAAATTTGTCAAAGAGGTCAAAAAGTACATTGTTTGGAAAACGACGGTAATATTCCTTTCAAAAATGTATAAAGTTATAAATTACTTTAACAAATTTTCCATTTAATAGTAAAAATGTTTTGAAGAACATTTTTAAGAAACATGGATGTGGATGATAACGAGGTCCCAGTAGATAATTATGTATAAACAACCTTGGATAATGAAGAGGTTGTGAAGTAAACCCTTACCTTGTACTTTTCCTTGGTTGGGGTAGGTTAACCTCATGTATCATGGTGAAATAATTGTTATTAAATTATACAAGAATCATATACATTCATATGATATCATATATGATCTTTTAACATTGCTTTGTTAGCAATATCTTAGATTTATCGTTGTTTCGGGTGTTAACTTACTTGTTTTCTTTTATATGATTTGTTACGTAAGTCGTGTTTTTCATGGATAGGTTGTATCTTATTCATTTCCAGAATGATATCATGTCCTTAAACATTATTTTTAAATCATCAAATGATAATTATAATTGAATGGATATGACGGAGAATGAATCTCATCACGTTCGAGGAGACGGTAGTCCGTACGTACGCACGAGCGACAATGTCATTATTTTGATATTAAAATAATATATAATTGGATAGTATATCATTTATACAGAATCATTATCATGTTATATTTATTATTTACATGAATTACATATCATTATTATACCCATCTAAATAATAATATATTGAATAACAATTACACCACGATGTGGAGACGGTAAGCCGTACGTACGCACGTATGGTGACATGTCATTCAAATGATGGGTAGAATACTGAATATGGTTGTTCCATATTTATAATAACATCACAGCATATATAAGATACTGGAGTTATAATTTTAGAATTGAAATAATAAACAAAGAGGGGGTGGAAGAAGAAAGGAACATGAAAGAGGGTGATGAAAATGTTACCTCTTCTTCGGGTTCTTCCTTTTGATTTGATCAAAAGGACTCCTTAGGATGTCTTTCTGACTAAAGTAAAGCTTCTAGGATGAAGGGAGAGAAGTTGGGAGAGTATTTGGGTAGAGGTTGGCCGAACCAAAAGGCTTGGAAGTGTGAATAAGGTGGTAGAGGTGGGGGCCTTTTATAAGAGGAGAGGAGGGGCTCTTTTGGAAAGATTGAAATGTTACATTATTATACAATGCTTTTCGGATTCTAAAGGTCCCACACTTATATAATTCGTGTCTAAGGTGATAAGGGTTCGAAATCTCCTCATCCAATAGGCTTTGGACAAGTGTAAGCCTTGGATTTTGCATTATCTTCTCATTTTATTTAAATTGTTAAATAATGAGGTCATCGCTGCATCATAATGATGTCATAAATAATTTAATTTATTTAATGTCTAAAAATTAAAAAAAAATACTATGATGTAGGAAAACCTGTTTTAGTAAAACAACTCATGTTTGTGTCAGTTTAATTTTAACATTAAATAAATATATATTAATTTCATTTCCAACTAAAGTGGCTCCATGGGGTCCCCAAGTTGACCCATGGGTTGTCTTGGTCGGCCATGACTCATCCAATAAGAGTAGGACAAGTGTCAAGCTCATCTCATATTATTAAAACATTATTTTTACCTTAAACTACTCTAATCACCTCTAATCGTGATTAAGAACTTAAAAGTTACTATTCACCAAAAAATTATTTTAATCTCATTGAACCACATTTTACTTCTTAATGACAACCATGTATGTCGGATTTTTGAAAATCAAATCACAGAAGAGGTAATATTTCATTTTAACGAAATATCAGTTTTTAACAACCACTTAGTGGTTTCACTATTCATAAAAAATTGATGTTTTTCAGAATAAGGCCAAAATTTCACCCTAATCTATAATTGATATTCCGAATTAAAAAATGATGTCTATTTTACAAATTTCAAACATATAAGTTGTATTAATTAATTTTATAATTATTTCCCGCCGTTACAACAAATAGCGTGTTTTTATGAAACAATTTATATCAAAAGATTGGCAATTGTTTATGTCAAATTTCAATGTTAAATTAATTCTAATGACCACCATTGGATAAAATGGTATAAATATATTCTAATTATACTTTAAAACCACTAAATATTATAATTTATCACTATAAATTATTTTGATTAAAAAAGTTTTTTTAAGTATTTTTCACTATTCATAAAAATTTAGAAGTTCTCAGAAAAATACCAAAATTTCAACATAGGCTAATTTCAATATTCCGAATCCAAAAATGATGTCCATTTTGATAAATAAAATTTATAAAATTTCAATAATTAGGTATTACAATTCACAACGGCTAGTTTAGTTAGTTGTGGTGTGTGTTAGAGCTCGAGGTTGCGTACAACACACGCTATTGCATTATTCGAAGGGAAACGTACAGTGGAAGCTTGGGGTGTTACAAAACTAACGGTTAAAAAATGGTTATTAATATTATTAACTACATTATAAATTTTATATACTCCAGATAATTTTATATTTCATATTATTTTGTTTAGAAATATTATATGAACAAATTCATTTTTCCAGATAAAAGAATTATTTTTCAAAAAATGAAATTTAACACCTTTTAATGGCGATCCATTTTAAAATCAAATATTTGACATTTTTATATATTAAATTTGAAAAAATAAACTTCTTTTTTAGAAGTGGGACATAAATATTTATTTTTGGTAATTATTTGGTGTTTTTTTTGAGAACATTAAGATTTTAATAAATAGTGAAAATACTAATTTTTAATTGAAAACAACAATTTTAATAAAAATAATTTATTGTTTTAAGTTATACATTTTAATGGTTTTGAAATATAATTATATTATATTTTTATAATTTAATCCAATTATGGACATTTTAAGTAATTTTACTTTTAAATTTGACCTAAACACATATCAATCTTATGATATTTTTTGTTTCAAAAACCCATTTTTGGTTTTGACAAATGAGAAATAATTTTAATATAATTAATATAAGATATATGTTTTTAATTTGGAAAAATAGACTTTATTTTTGAATTAATTATATTAAAATAATATTTGGATTAATTTTTGGTATTTTTTTGAAAAAATCAATTTTTGATGAATAGTGAAAAATAACGTGTTGTTGTCTAGAACCATCTTTTTTATTTAAATAATTATTTTTTATTAAAATTAATTTTAAACAAATTTTACATACATAGTACATATATTTTTTTAATTTATTTCATTGGAGTCATTTTATAATTATATTAGATATATAAATGTTTATTGAATATTTTAACTTCTTTTACCTACATTCTAGGAAGATTTACAAATTTGTATGAAATGTAATTTTACTCCTTTTGTTAAAGGAATTTCAAAAATCTCAGAGAAGTTGTTGACATTAGTGAGTAAATTTTGGTTTAAAAGGATGAAATGTTTTTCTGAATAGTAATTTTTGATTTTATTTACCACGTTTAAAAGTAAATAGTGTAATTAAAGATAAAATTATAATATTAGTTTCCTAAAACAAGTCCTAATTCAACTGGATATGTTTTTTTCGACCAAAATAAATCATTGGAATAAAATATGATCCTTTTTTATCCACATTGTTTAGATTAAGGAATATATTATTATTTTATTTAGGGAAAAGATAAAAGTTTTAAATTCAAATTTTATTAAGTAAAAAAATTTAATATAGTGTTAGACATAATATTATTTCGACTATAAATATTAAATAGAAATATTAAAATATTTCCTACATAATGGAATTTTATTTATATTTTTTGGACATTAAATAATTAAATATATTTATGTCACAATGATGATGTATTAATTACCAAAAGAATAAAATATTATCATAATTGATATAATAAATATCAAAAAAACCATTGATATTTTGGATGAATTAATCAAATTTTATAAGTTAATATGAGATTTTGGGGTTTATTTAATGTATTTTTAATAATTAATAATCTGTTTTTGACATCAAAAAAACTAAAAACTAAATAAAGTAGAAATTGAAACAAATGATTTTTTAAAACAAATAATATATTATTAAAGGATATTATAATCCTAAAAATATAAGAATCATCCATGGGACTTATATAATTATAGATATGTCATTAATGAACAACTAAAGGATCAGTTGGTATTTCATTGTATGTTTATTAACCATGTAATATAAAAATACAAGAAGGAAAACTATTTAACTAATAGTTAAATATAAAATATAAGGATAATATAGAGACCTAAACGTCAATAAAACCATTTGTTTGGGAGGATTTATACCCATCCCCACCATATAGTTAAAATTAATATATTTTGATACATTATAAAACTAAATTTATTTTATAATAAAATAATATTTCATGTTTTTCACAAAGTGAGCGTCACCTCTATTATAATAGGCACATCCCACTCTCTAAAAATCAATTCTCCAAAGTAGTTTTTCTCCCCAAACCATAACTCAAATATCCTAATATCTATAATAAATTCATCTTATAGGCATTAATATGATTATAAGTCGAACCTATGTATCGGTTTTGTTCAAATGATTATGAAGAACCCGATGAAGAGGTAATTATTTCATCATATATTTTAAAGTCCTTTTCTTCTTCCACTTCTTCATTCATTATTGTTTGTGTATCAAATTAATAAATTCATTACCATTCTCATGCTATTATGTTATTATAAATATGGTACAACCATATTTATTATTCTATCCATCCTATGAATGGTATAGTCACCACACGTACATACGTGCGTCTTATCGTATCCACGTTGTGCTATAGTTTATGATTCAATTGTTTATTATTTTTATGTCAATAATAATGTTCATAATTGATGTAAATAATAAATAAATTTATTAATGATTATGTAAAGATATTATATCATTCAATATCATGTGATTTTAGGATCAACAGAATGATAATTTCACTCGTGTATATGTACGACTTATCATCTCAATGACGCGATGAGATTCACTTCTATGTTCATTATTCCATGATTTCTATAAAAAATCAATATTATAATTAAATATGTAAGATATGAAATAATAATTATATTGGATATATATATGTATATATATATTTATGTAAATATATCTCATTCACATACTTCTGTTCAATATGATAGGAAAATGAAAATAGCATTTATTCATATGTACGGCCTTCTGTCACCATAAATGGCGTTTTCCATTTCATATATCTATCTATTCTAAATATTTTATATTATGAATATATATGATACATAATTTTTTTTCATATTATATAAGAAATTTAATCCTAATATATATGATATGAGGAGGATAAAAAGATAAATCACATACAATAAAGAAAAATTTTATTATCCGAAATGACATTTTATCATAGAAATTATTACTAAATAATTAGTATAATGTCATAAATTAATCAATTATGAAATAATAAATAAGAATATTTTCTCTTTAAAATTTAATAACAGACTATGGTCATTATAAAGAAGGTTAAACATACTTTCGACCAGGGGAAAGTGTAAGGTAAGGGGTAATTTTACAATCTCGTTATAATCTCATGTTTTACGTAAGTATCTACTGAGACCACATTATTATCCACAACCATGATTCTTACAAATTTATTTAAAAATATTTTTACGATTTTATAAAATATGGTTTAATGTCTTTTACAATCTTGTTTGACTTTTTATAAAATAATTTTAAAGGAATCATCCCATTGTTTTCCAAATAATGTAATTAATGATCATTTAGAAAAATTAATGTATGAATGAATTTCAACATATACGGATGGTGAGAGAATTTTCTATCGTTACAACTCGATCAATGCATCGCTTAAAATCTAAGAAATATATATTTGAAATATATGTTGTCATTTTTAATTATGTGACTTTAATGTGATTTCAAAATATATAGAGTTTTTTATCTCAAAATGTTTTGATTTCATCAATGTCAACATCCATTGATTGATTTTACAGTTCATTAAAGTTGATTTAATATCATTATATATTCCATATTTTATTGAATATTTTGTGATTTGATAGACTGTATATGGGTTATTTTTATACCATTCATGTTTAACGGTAAATGTTTATACATTTTGTAATCTAGTTTTAATACAAATTGTTATGTTATATTTCAACCGTTTCATATAAAGAATGCATTGGACATGCTATGTGATGGGTGGGGCCTTGTATATCTCCTCAATGCATCGATAGGGCTCATTAGAAAAATTAGTGTCATGGAACAAGGCCATGTCATCATTTTTAGTTTTAGTCTTCACATAAGGAATTAACAATGTTGTTATAATGTATGACATTATGCATTCCCTCGTTATGAAATTAGTTATTACATGTGATTATTCGACATGTGGAATATCAATGTGCAAGAATATAGGTTAATGTTTTATTTATTTTTACCATATTATATTCATTATTATGTATATAAAGGATTTTTTTAAATATCAATCCATAAAAGTTTGTATCTTATACTAAATTATCTACCATAATTTTGAATACGAGCTCACCGCTTTCTTCTGTTTTATTATCCTGGGATTTCAATAATTGAATAATTAATTATATTTTTGTTTAAGCTAGAAGAATAATGGAATTATCAATGTATTATAAATGTTTTATTTTAGGTTATTAATCATAATGTATATTTCATGTTTGTAATTTATTTTCGAAGACTCTTAATCATATCTCTCCATTGGGACACGATTCCTTATCATAATGCCAATTCATTAAAATAATGAAGGGGCTACGGGCTTCTGGAGTTAGGGAATTATAGTGTGTATTAGAGAATGTGTAGTACAGACCATGGAAATTAGGTTTAGATGAACTTTGATTCGAAAACATTACCCTATGATATAATTTGAGGATTAGTATAGAAGAACATCCAAAATGTTTGGTAGTGTACATATTATATGGGTTTTCCTTGTAAATACAACCCTTAATTGATACAAACAGGTATAGGTGGCTCCGGAACATATGTACCTAGTAGTAAAAACTCTGACATTGAGTTTCAGGCATTACCTGGGGTACCCCGGTACACAATAACGGGTCATGTTGTTCTCATGGTATTGACACACCTGATGGATATGAATAATTTAACTCTCATTTTTACCAACCATTATGAATTATTTATGAGTAAATATGTTATCAAATAAACCATTTTTATGATTATGAGTTTTGATCTACAAAAATCATCAATTAATGTAGAATTTTTTTTGTTGTTTTTGGATTATACATTATGATATGATCTAACTAAATGTTTGTAGTCATTTAGAAATGGAACCCAAAAGAATGAATGTGAACTCCAATAATTCACATCTCCCGAATTAAAAGAGGGATACTATCATTCATTGTTTTAAGAAAACATTTAGAAGGGATATAATCTCCCACGTATCTGAATCATGTGACGAAATAGTATCATGTGTTAATAAGATATGTATAGAGTTATAATAGTCATATGGATTTGATGGGAAGCAAGAAAATAATTGGATTGTAGAGGGAAGGATGTATAATGCGAAGAAAAAAATTACAGATATTCCCACATGTGATAACTGTGGAATGAATCATAATGTTAAATGCTCAAAGGGAATGAGATTATGTTATAAATTTATAGAAAAAGGAAACCATGTTCGTGAGAGTGAGGGTAAAAAAAAAATTCATATGTAAAATGATTCATCTGCATGGTGTTGGGACACTAAGTGAATCAATGTCAATATCATCAGAGTATGCCACAAATGAATCTATTGGATAATAATCATGTTACGACACTATCAAAGATGAAGAGGAATTGATAGTGTTCTTATGTTGTTATTAAATAATTGTGTCTTTTGAATATTTTATTAATGATGTACAAGATATATGAAATATAGTGTATATAAGGTTTGTACTGCAGTACTATTACATTAAGGATTTGATATTGTGTGGTACCATGAAAAGTGAAATCATAGTAGGTTAATATTTTTTGAAAATATATGATTAAGGGATATATAAACCTTAAGATATCCAGTAGGATGAGGTATTTATTTAGTAACAAGAGATAAATATATTGGATAATGTATATTGGATATTACTGACTACCTCAGAACTAATTAATGGTTTCTGTAGTCCATAATTATTGGAGATTACGACATTATTAATTTAAGGAAAATATCTTGTATTCTATGTTTCACAGAATGAATAAGGATCTACATGTCTATTTAAATATGGTTTTATAGTAATTCATGTTGTGGCCATGTTTTCATGTAATACATTATAAAGGTATTCAGATGTTGTTATTTTATAAAAGAGATCATCAATATGTTATGTTTTCCTTCTTTATAAATTTTGGTATGTGTGTTTGGAAATTCTATAGAAAAATCTGTAGGAAATTTTGGACTATGACTATGTAAGGGAATTTTGTAGGATTTCACCAAATCACTTCCTTACTCAATACACTAGGATATAAATGTTACTATAATATAATAAAAATGTTTATAAAAATTTTATAAAACAATTTATATCATAATATAAACATGTTCCATTACAAAATTCTTCTCATAATTCCATCACATGATCCATGGAATATGAACATTAAATTCACTAAAACCATTCAAAAATTAAATTTTTGAATAATCCATTTTTTTATCATAACCACACATCTAAACATTCATGAAACCATATATGTCCTTATATTCATGAGTGGTGATCCATTTATTCAATATGACCTTACTTAGTGAAGAAGAATGATAAGGGGTACACCCTGCCCTTATCATCTAAACATTTTTATGGGCGTACTCCACTCCCTTATCCATCACAATGCACATTAACTCACACCATCAGTAGAATACCCATGATGAAACCAATTATTTTCTAACCAATTAAAAAACTATTATTAAAAATCATTCCAAAAATTCAGTTTCACAAATAAATCCAAACGACCAATTTTGTAATCATCATTTGAAAATATATCCAATATGTAGTTATCACATTAATTACACAATTTCAACAATTAATAAAAATTATCACTAATGATTTATTCAATCATTTTTCATGTCGTTTTACAGAAAAAATTTTGAGATATTTATTTTGAATTTAAACCACTATTTTATAAATAGTGGATATGAATGTGGACAAACGTACATCAAAAAATGTGGTGAACAAAAAAACCCAAAAAAATCCCCAAAATAGAGATGATTCTCAAAACACCTACATTATTTATCTTCCCAAAACATTAATGTTGATTTTTAATATCATATATACACTCAATTACCTTATATATACCATCATCGGAAGTATATCCCAAAATATGTTAGAGGAAGGGAGAAACTTATCAAATGAATAACCAATAAAAAATATCATAAATGATGACATAGGTAATTATTTCTACATCAAAACACTCATACAATCAATAGTCTTGTCTCCAGATCGACAATAGAATACTATACTACCCTTAGGAGTAGAATATCATAGGGTAGGATCAACATGTGGACAAAAAGTGGGGTAGAAATTCAATTAATTCATATATCCACATTTTTTAGATATATATATTAATCCATGAAATATTAGTCACACTATTTAAAAAATTGTTCACTAACTATGCAACTTGTACATCATCAATTGGAACCTTACATGGTTCACTCGGTTGATTTTTTCTAAATATTGGGATCCATATACCAATTATTTCTGGTTTTTATTACCATATTATGTATACATTTAGCTATAAATGATTTTATCTTACAATTAAATTGGTGAATTTTCTGCATCCACTAATAAAATGTAAACTTTCAATGGTTAGTTTTCGTATCGAAAGGTTATAAGAGTTCCTAGTGTATAATGGGAACCTCTAAATATTATGAAATTAATCATACATATGTGTTCTATGGTCTTGATGAATCTTACTAAATGGACATTGTAGTTGTTAGACTATCAGGTGATGGGGGATAATAAGCATTGAGAATTCTTCTTGTGAAGTTCTAACATGGTGATCTCTAGTTGTGAGATCATGAGTACTACCCCACCAATAGGAAGACCACATGATTTCGGTTTCATTGGAAGTCCCTATCTATTATCATTTTAAGTGGTATCATGACTTGATATCATTAAAAATTTATGTCAATTGATTTTGTAATTTGATGCAAGACGAAAACTGTGGAAAAGAAGTCTTGGAGACGTAGTTAGTGATGGGTGAGCCATTGGTGGAATGGCATTGGTTTATTGTTCAAGAAAGGGTTTGTCGCTTCTGATTTCTGCAAGTAATAGATCTCAGGAATTATTGATATGGATGGATGTAAGTTGATAAGACCACGGCCATGGCAGTAAAGGATAAATCTGTAAAGTTAAATAAAAAACTATAAAGAAAGAAAATGGGTATGACAAATGAGTGCGTCCTACTTTATGAGATACTATAGACAAAGAGATTATATTAAAATAATGCATGTTAGTAGGTCGATTGTGGTTGTAGTGACAATCCTTATTTCCTCATGGGGAATAATGGGTTTCTAGATCCCAATATTGGTCTATGAATACTATTCAGTTCTATCGAAAAATGATCGTATAGGGTCACAAACAATAGCGTATTCAATAAAATTCGCTATTATGTTGAATAAACGTTTTAGACATGGTGGCCCACACCACCGGGGTCTGAGATTTTCCCATGTTTAAAAGACCACCATTGCAATAAATAAATTTATATTATTCGACTTTATAATAATAAATATTGAATTTTTTTATTAAATGTATTTACGAGCATATGTAAATACATAAAAAAATATTATTAGACAGATATTATATTATTCAAGGTTCAATTAATATTTACGAGATTGATGAGTAGAGTTAATGATTTAATTATTATCATGTAATATATTTTAATATATTTTATGTGAGTGATAATAATATTCATGACTCAGAAAATTATTCATAAAATGTCATTGATAGTGCATTAAGTATTCGGGGGTCGGGATGGAATTTCAGGGTAGTTAATTAATCATTATAAATATTATAGGAGAGAAGATTTTTATTTATTATTCATGGTGCTTCTATCTACTCTCTTCTCTCCCATGATATAGGGAGAGAGGATTTGATTCCAAGGAGAAAGGATTGAGCTCTCTCCCAGGAATCCCTAGTGGAGTGGTGTGGTGATCGTTGTAGCATCGAAGGTTTCATCATAATTCTGTGATAGCACAAAAATTATGAAGAATTTCACACCCCCATTTTTCTTGAAGCACGTGTCGATGATCTAGGGGAACTCGACTTCAGAATTTTTAGCAGCGTTGACCGACAATGAGTAGATGTCGTGCGTGACATCAGAATTATACCATTTATTTTTACGGGTTTTTTTGCATAAAACCATATTGCAAGATCTTTAGCTTTGACATGGCTTATCTTCCATGACGTAAAGATGTTTATATCGATATTCTTTGGGAAAATATTAAAAACACAACTGTTTAGGGATTTTACTGTGCACCTGGTTCTAAAAATGTGGATCAGAGCGAGCATGTGTCGATTTTAAGACAAATTGATTAAAAATTTCCATATATATAACGGATGACTTGATAAAATCCAAACACATTAGACAGAATCTGAATCGGACATTGCATGGATAGTCTTTAGCCATCTGATGTTTCAAATTCTTATATGAGATTGATTTTCAGTGGTGTTTTGTATTTTTACTGGAAATCCCATGGTAGAAATATGCATTGGGAAATAAATTTTGTTTGATATTAATTTATAAAAATAATTAATTTTATAACAATAATAATAATATTATTATAATAATAATAATAATAATGACGTATTATTATTATTATTATAAAAATATTATTATTATTATTCAAAATCCATTGCATAAGGCTTAGAGTAAAATAATTTGATAGGAGGGAAAGACATGTAAAACCTGTCTGGATTGGAATATTTAAATTAAGGGGATACAAGACTATAATCCCATGAAGCTCAAGAAGATATAAAAAATATGCAGGCCAAGATGCCCCCAATGCCTCATGTGTAGCGACTCGATGGGCTGCCTCCCTCTCTGCATGTACCGATAGAGCCACATCGGCACCACCTGAAGATCCCACATATCTCGCCTCTTTGTTCCACCCTGGCCCCCTCACACCTCGACCCTGCTTCACCCGCGCACATGAGGCGGAACCCACATCCTAGTCTCCCTCATGCAGAAACCCAGTATTGTAGGATCTGGGGTGGCTCCCAAGGTTCCCTCGCCTCCTCTATCTTCCAGACCTGCCGCACTACATGCGCACCCAACGGTCCTGCTTGCGGAGACCAGCTCTGCATTGCAACACCCAAAAAAAATGTTTGATGCTGGTTCACCACCCTCATTGGCCCACATTCTCCTCTTCAGACCTGTGCCAGCTCCTGCCTTTCCTCTGCAGTGCGCAGAGGTGCACCACACCTAGGCTTCAATTCTAGCACCTCCACCAAGCAGCAGGCGTAGAGGTCTCCTCCCCTTTGCACTACAACGACAACACTCCACCAGAAAACGCCTCCACCCCACTGTCCTGCCAGTTCAACATGCTCTTCATCCTCATGGAGATCATCCTTCGGACTCGACCTTCTGCTCAAGTCCTATAAACAATCATCCATCCTACACCTTCGCAGACCATCCTCCTCTCAGCCGCTGCCCGGTCCTCCTAACGGGTAGGTAACTTGATCTGCACTATAATAAGCTAGTTTGGTTAGCCTATCCTAGAATGGGCTTGGGAAAACATGGCCAGCCCAGAATGACCTTACACAGAATAGTAACTGACCGAACTAGGCCTGTGTTGGTTCGACCTGACCTATACAGAAACTACCTAATGTATAATGGGCTCCGGTGAATAAATTAAACAAAAAATTAATTGAAATAATTAGTTTTTTTACAGTTGATAATTAATTTAAATAAATCTATTTTTTTAGTTTTAATATTTTGATCTTCCATAATTAATTTAATTGGGAGATTATTTATGTTATTTAATTAATTTAATTTTATGATTTTGAAATTAAATTAATTATAATGGGACCAAACGATGCTAAAATGAATTAAACACAGGAGTGATGTTTTAAGATCGATTAAATTCCCTCATAATGTATTTAATTCAAGTGTAATTTTAATTCGTCATTTACTATATTTATGTTAGATTAATGCTTATGTTGGTCATGAGATGGAGATCGACCATTGCATGGTTGTTTCATTTATTTATTTTATCTATTTAATTGTTGAATAGTATTGTAATAATTAGTATTATTAAATAAAAGACTACATGTGTGTCATATAAAATTTCATTAAATGCATACGGGAATGCACGCCCATTATCAGAGTTGTACATTTTACTCACCAAGATCCCCTCAACCATGTGTATTTACTATTGTATAATGATGATATGAGGTATGACTCAATTCATGCCAAGTGACAGCGATGCACCAAACATGAGTTGGACTCATTGGATGAGCAGACATTGCTATTCAGGTTACCCGCCTCGCGACTGAATATATTTTCCCTATGGACACAATTGGGCCGTTATTCACTCAACGAATCAACCATTAGATTTATCTCACAATAATGTGTTCATTTTATTTTTTCATTATTTTTTTGTTCATGTTTAATTTATAGCATGATCACATAGTATAATAATAAAAAATATTTAATGAAAAAATTAACATGTTATGGGATGAAACTTCTATTTAATGTACAGTCAGTTGTGAGTGGAATCATATAATACGTGTTTATAAAAAAATTGAAAATGATTTCATTCATCTCAATTAAAATAAGAAATCCATCAAAAATATATAAAGTCTTAACCGCCTTCAATCATTCAAATTATGATAATTCCATGTATTTGAGGTGTTTTTTATGCCAAAGATGAGGGTGTCTCTTACAACAGTGGATGCATTATATGAATGATGGGTTTACGTGATAAAAAATACATCATATAAATAGCCATATCTTGATGGTTGAAATTTTAGAGGCATGATTTGATTAAATCATGTTCTGATTTTAAGAAGCTTGGACTTCACTTAAATGATCATAGAACATCAAGTTAAAGTGGTCAGCCAGCCAAAATCCCATCGAGATCCCCACATGTAATGGAATATATATATATTATAATATATGAGAAGTGGTTCAAATATCCTTTCAACTATAATACTCAAGGGGAAGAGTATTTCAATTCTACTACCGAGGGTTACTATAATCCATAAAATAGCGGGAGACATAAAATGAATAATGTAATTAATCAATAACAACTAAACATGTAGTTTAGATAAAAACCGCAAATTTGAAAAAATTCGTTTTGAAGAAAATGGAAACTTATAACACAATTTTAGACTTCAATATTATATTGTAAAATGTAAATTTCCACAATGACATGAGTATCCATGAATAGTACATTCCAGTGTGAATAGTAATATGTTATAGGAAATTCAATATGTTAGTGTCCCCAACCCTGTAAAACTTCCTCATGATGAGAGTTTGAAATTTTTTTACAGGAGACTAATGTACAAAGCATGTGATGGTAATATCGTCATGCTTCCATCAACGTCCAGTATCAATTGTGGTCGCTACAATAAGACATAGATGATATAACATAAAGTCTCATCTTATAGAATTTTGCAAGGAGAATTCAAATAAAGGATATGAATAAAGTGAAATTTATACTGGAATGTGTAAATTTTATGATTTACCATGATCATTAAATAACATTTTCAACACATTAGTCATGTCTTCTATTATGTTCCACAATGAACAAGTACTGAGTAAACTCATAATCTCCAATTTAGGTACAATTCACCAAGATAATAAGAATATCAAAGACAGTTATGTATTTATTCTTATGGAGAAAGAATAGAAAGACAGTGTGAAATGTTCAATGGAATTTAATGGAAATTAACCTTTCATGACATCCTCCAATTAATGAAGTATTGTCAAAATTTATTTCATTTCATATTATAAAATAATAAATTGGATGTTTAAATGAAAGAGACTAATTGAAATGAGAAATTTATGGCTTCTATATCATGCTTATTCGTCAATGTAATGATTCATTTTACAACCTGGGTATTTAATACTATATTATTTTTACATATATGTATTTAAATATAATAACCACATATGTATTGAGACATTACTAGATGTTAGGTGTATTCTCCTAGTTGCTGCGAAAGGGTGATAACTAGGCTCATGGTGAGAAGTGCATGACTTCTTTAATTACAAAGAAAAAGATTTGTGTTGAAAAATACTTGAGTATAAACCCATCATTAATCTCAGGTTTCCATGGACTCCATGATAAATTCTTTCATGTTCTGGAATGAATTTTTTTTGGTAAACTCAATCTATATTCCAGTAATACCTAAAACATAGGCAATTAGTGATGAATATAAATATAAGACTTATACACAATTTTTAAAAGCTAATTCATTGTCATTTAATAATAAAAGTGTATTTCATTATTTTTTCATGTATGATATTTAGGCATGGAATAGGTTAATAATTTTGGGGTTATTGTGGTTTTTTGTATCTAGAAAAGGGACTTTAAAAATAATGGTTTTTCACAATGGTTTTGGAAATAGTTCAATAAGTAAACATGATCTATTACTATTATAAGGTATAGGTATATATAATTCATAAGATTCCTTTATGTAATTAAGTTTTAATAATGTAAATAATACACATGGTCAGGATAAATGAGTTTCTACATGTTGGGATACCGAAGAATATCTTAACCAAATATTCATCAATCATGATAATGTAGTGTGGAGTAAATCATAAACCCGAAATACCTTATCGACATCATGACCTTGATTTTAATTTAGAAGATTTTTGATAATTTCTTACATATCAACATTTATCAACAAGCAAGTAATACGGAGATATTCTTAATCGTATATGTCATTCATCAAAAATTTTCATGTAAGTAGTATCATTATTGCAACAATCAGAAGCATTCATTATATTTTGTGAAATCATTTGTAAATAACGGTGATATCCAATAGCCATATACCAACTATAATGATATATTGAATTCATACAAGTCATATTATTATGTAAATCAATTATATTATAACGTCATGTGTTTGGATGCAAATCAGTTGTTCGGATACAAAAAAATAATCATTAAGGTAAACACATTGGGAATCTATGATACTTATCCTAATTATTTCTTAGGATATTATGTAAATAAATAATATAGAAAAGTTATTTTCATGTGATAGACTATACTGTATAATAGTGTCTTCATCTCTATTAGATATAGTGGTAGTTGTATTGACATGTGTCTAGTAATTCTCTAGATGGAAAAATTGTTGTAACAGGAACTAGTTCCACAAGCGCATGTGGAACGATGTATGTTCTAAAGACACACACTAAGTAGGAAGGATAACGTCACTGTGTTTTATTTTATATTCACTATGGATGGTGATCTATTATTAAATATTGATAATATTTCTTACAAGTATGTAGTATATGGAAATTAGATAAATTTGATAATACCAACAAAATTTAAAAAAATGGATACCATTTATCAAAATACAACGGGGAATATTATTTTGGATAATTTTGTTGTTATTCAATTAACTTGATACATGGATGGTATAAGATCAGTTCCAAAAAGGCTCGATTGGGTTAACCAAGTTGTTATGCCTGAATCCGTTAGAATATTAATTTGAATATATAATATTTATGTCAAATTATTTAACATTGGATGTCATGACCACCAATCATGGATGGTGTCAATACGACGCAACAAAAAGGGATGTTCATGTCACAAAATGATAATATATGATACAAGTTACTAAAATATTGTTATGTATTAATGTAAGCAACAAGATTATAGAATATAAATTTCAGAAAAATGTTTTCCATGTGTCTAATAAAGTTTAGTGGGGGTACTATGGTATTCTATCCAAAAAATATGTTCGGAAACATATGAATAAAAATTATTCTTATAGTTAGTTAATACCAAGATGAAATTAATTCTCAAGTGATTGACTTAATGTAGAAACCAATGTTAATGGGAATAAGATATAATGTAATGACCCACTTATCCTTATTGGCTTATGAATACAACATGTAATTACTAGGCCTTATGCGACATCTCCAAGGTGCCAAAGGATGGCAATAAATGTCGAAGCGTTTGAAACCAAATGGGGGACGATTTACCCTTTAATATATGAAAACCAACAATAAAGAAAACATGATTAACATCTCCAAGCAACCACTATATGATGCATGATATAAAACCATGATATTTCAGCCATTTATTTCATAATAAACCATCTAAATGTGCAACAGCAGAAACCAAAACTAAATCAGAGTAAACATCGGAATGACAACTGGAAAGGCTCCAAGACAACAATGACTCCAAGGCTCCACATGTTCCATTCTACAAAATCATGAACCAGCCCAAGTATCATGAAGTGGTGCTATAATCATTTGTCACTTTAACTTTTCTAACATCCAGGTATATTACCACTGCAAAAGCAGCAACGTGCCAATGCAGTGGGTGAGTAATGAAACTCAGTAGGTTTTCCTCGATGACTTCCCAAACCATGCCTCTAGGATAAAACATATTTGCACATATATATATAACTACATAAATAAAACAATTCGAAAAACAGTTCACAATATTAAATGTTCCATGACAAAACAATTTTCCAACCAAAACCATATTTTTCAATAGATGCAACCAAGCCAAGTTTCCAATCAAATTCCCATTTCTATTTTTGCACATTCATTCCATTTCACAAAATCCCTTTTTGGAACACACAAACATTTCACAACCCCTAAAATCAACCATGCATGAATCATTTTCACAGTACCATACTCATGAGTGATCTCTAATCAATATACCAAGTCATCATAAGGTAATTATTCCCCATATGCCATTACACATTTGGCATCGAGCACATGGTCATATTTCAACCAAGCCTCATAAATTAAATATGACCACACACGCTAAGTATGCCCAAAATCCACACCATTCTAACCATGCCAAAACCATATCAATATAACATCAGCTTTATTTAAAACCATTTTTCCGCAAACCATTTTTCAAATCTAGCAAATCCATATTTTAAAATTACTATTTTATAATAGAGAAAAAAAACACTTTTCAAAAAACATTTATTCATTTTCTATAAATCCATCAAAACCCATATATCGTCACTAAATATGATTTTTAACATGATTTGAAAGACAATTTCACTATAAAACCCATGAAACTAAATCAATTTTAACAAATCCTTTATGTATTATAAAATAGGAATCGAGAGTGAAGCCACCTACCTCAAAGGTTTTGATGAATCCTTAAAAAATGAAGAACGCACGAGAAAACCAGGTTGATTATCCAAGAATCCTCCATAGATCTCTTCTCCTAACACAAAAAATTACAAATTTTGTCATATTTGGAATCCACTCACATAGATCTACCCAAAACTAGAGTATATTTAAGAAACCGAGTGAAGAGGACAAGTAGATCTAAGCAGATCTATGAAACCATTCATGAATGATCACATACCTCAAGATACCGAATTCAATTCTCGAAGAGAAGCCTTTGGATCACCTCCGAAACGATGTGAGAACCCTCCATGACCTTAGGAGAACCCAAATCCCGAGTTTGGGCCGCTTAGGAAGAGAAATGAGCCATATAGAGGAAAAAATGCATGGGATCCACTTTTATAGGATCTCTTTTAGGTGATTGCACGAGTAGTTCGCACGGTTTGACAAGCAGTGCACTAACCATGCGTTAGCTACTGCCTCTGCCACACTTCTCTCATGGTTTGTCCGCACAGTTAGGCAAACCCTGCACCGACCATGTGGAAGACACTACCTCCAAGACCCACTGCGCATGGATTGGCTGCATGGTTTAGACAAACCGTTCACCTCCCGTGCGACTTCCTCTTTTCCTCAAAAAATCATTCCATGAGCTCCTGACTCTCCCATTAAACACCATTAACATTATTACCATTAAAAGTGTCATGAAAGGGATACATAACAGAAACCGGGGGTAATTCATTATCCCCACCATTGGCCTTTCCATCCCCATAAACTAGAAAACCACTGCTTGGCTGAAAGAGTTCTGTCCACTGCTATTTCCTTTATTTATCATGTTCCCAAGTCTCTTCCTGATTCTGGCCATGTTTCCAAAAAAACCACACTAGACTGATGCTTTTTCCTCAAAAGTCATTATCCTGCTTATCCATAATCTGCACCGGGATATGTACCAACGAAGCATCTGGCTCTAGGTAAATGTGATCCCATCTGATTAAATGGTTATGTTCATGCTGATAGTTCTTCATCTGAGATACATGGAACACATTATGAACTACACCGAACCATGGTGGTAATGTCAAATGATGTAAAACTTTTCCATCTCGTTCCAGTATTTAAATAGGGACTATATGTCGAGGAGATAATTTTACCTGTTTCCCAAAATAGCGATGTACAAGCCTTGTAGATATTTTAAAAAAGACATGATCACTCACCGCATACAACAACGTTCTTCGGATATGATTCTCATAAGATTTATAACAACTCTATGTTATGTCCATCCTATTTTTTATCAATTGATGCTTCTCTGTTGTTTCTTGGACAAGGCATGGCCCAACAAGTGATGTCTTGCCTGTTTCCACCCATCATAGTGGACAATGAAAAGGATGCCCATATAATGCTTCAAATGGAGCCATGTGTATTGAGGCTTGATAACTTTTATAGTATGAGAACTACACTAAGGATATATGCTCCTCCCATGAGCCACAACAATCCATTACACATGCCTAAAAAATGTCTTCCAATTTCGGTATCATCCTTTCATATTTTCCATTATTCTGAGGATGATACACCGTACTCATATTCCACTGAGTTCCCAAGGATTTTTTTAAGGATCACCAGGAAAGAGAAGTGAACCTTGGACCTCTGTCTGACATGATTGAAATAAGTTTTCCATGTATCATTACAACTTATCAGATATAT